>JABANP010000404.1:0-50287 GCA_013115135.1 Perkinsus olseni
TTGTACCAGTTACCGCTGTTGCGGCTGTCATCGTCGGCGAGAGCTTCCATATCTGGACTAGTGGTCATTCAATGACTGTCATCGTTTAACACAATAGGCAGTTGAGTTGGATATAACAAAGATAATAACAATACTTAATGATTATCAAAATCTCTACTAGCGCGTATCCTGCGCAGCCAGTGGCTGCCAGCCACAGCTTATCTGGAGAGTATGATACTCTGAGTGACTGTGGAGAGCGATGCATCAGCTATTATAGCTGAGCTATACCAACCATTTTTGTCGCTGTTCTTATCCCAGTCCTTGGTTGGATCGCCAAGGGTTAGCCCCAAAGCTGTAGTAGTTGCCAGACCCGTTATCGTAGGAGGGATACCAATTGGCCTGGTAGTTAGAGCCAGGATACCAACCGCGATGTTTCGAGTCGTTGCAATTGTGAGAAGGGAGACACTGCTAGCGGTGATCTTGGTTTTGGCGGGAAGAAGAGGAGGGCATTCTTCCACACGGCTTTATGATCGTGGTTTTGACAAAACCAAGGACGAACAATAAAAAAAGACTGAGAAAGAAGAGGCGACAACACGTACTAGGGAAAGTTAAAAACCGCATAGATTGAAGCGTAAGGTAGGGCTCTCTTTGTCGAAAAACCAAGAGAATCAGTGCACTTAGGTAACTACCGCTGGGCGTGGTAACTTACGCTCGGAGGCTCCGAGTCGGAGCGTGCATCTGTTTGATTATTCCGTACGCCAACTTCAGACACTCGTTCGCAATAAATGGGAAGAAATGAGAAAAAAACGTGATGTGATATAATTTTATGGAAGGGTTTTGTTACAGAGCGTACCTGCGCAGAAACGCTGGAGAGTATCGCAGCCTGCGATTCGCAGGGTTACGACTTACCTTCGGCTATCTTATCATAGGCCTGAAATTCAGGCCCTGAATTCCACAGACACGAGTCGAAAATCTCGACTAATTACTCTCGATACCTCGGGAGTTTGGCTCCCAAATCTATCTTGTTATCGGAAGAAAACGGTCCTCCCGAAGGGCTCCTTCGAGTTCCTCGAAGGAGCCCTTCGATCCTCGAATCGAGGATCGTAATACAAGGATCGTAATAAGCGAATCGTTTGTGATGAAAGGAAACGGGCGAGTAGCACACTATATGGTGGTTATCGTTGTAGCTGTGGTCTAATAATGACTGTGTTCGGTGATTGGTAGGAGGGTCCTAGTAGGACTGTCTTATTAAATGCTGCTGGCGTCAGCAACAACATCTGGAGTCCGATCAGTACACCTTGATGGCGTACCGCAACGCTTTGGAGCCTTCTCGAACGCTGTACCACCCGATGTATATACGACCTCAGATACCCAAAAAATACGCCGGCCATCATCATCGCCGCGGCGTGGAAAGCCGAGCGAGGAACCCGAATCATTCGGCCCGAATGGCTATTCTCGCTGCCAGGCCGGACACCTTCGACCAGCAATTCGTACCCGAGCAGTGCCGGGGCCCAGATTGAGGCCACTCGCCCAAAGGAAGGCAGCACGGCAAGGCAGTAGGTCTTCAGGGTCCTCCACGTCTCAAGGCCACTCTCTCCCACCTGGTAAAATACAGTGAGTTTAACAACCCTTAGGTGGCCAGGCCACCGTGGCCTCACTGTTTTCATCACCGCTTTCTTTCTCTGCACATTCAAGGTTGCCACAAGGCTTACAGCTTTAGGGAAATCTTAGCACTGTGCAGGCGTCTTTCCACCACTCGAAAGCTTTTTTGTACTACTAGTACGAAAAAGTCATAAAATGCACGTAGTACTACGGTAGTACCCGTAGTACGCCGCTCTTCGGAGACTTCCCGACATAAGCTTTTAAGAGGGCTCTCCGGGAGGGCAATGCTCAGGGAATATACAGGATGCCGACTTGAAAAGGACCCATAACTCATAACTGTGGAGCGAACAAGTTGAGAGTTTTAACCGCACACCGATCGGGAGCTCTCGTCGAGCTCTACATAGCCCCGTTTTCAGCCACATTTTTATCCGCAGCTTTCACCCTCAAGATATAGAACCAAGCGGCGAAAAATGGCGAAAATCTGTTGGTGAAATCGCAGAAGTTATGCCGACGCGCCTCCGACCATGATCGCTGGTCGTTTCAACCCGGCAGATAATCCCTCTTGAACGCATCCGTAAAAGCCGCCCTACTTCCCGGGAGTTTGGGAGAGGTGGTACGCGGGAGTGATGGTGGTAATACCCGAACCTTCACAATTTGTGAATCACAAATGCGTAACACGAAACCGGAGACCGGGCATTCATAATAGAGCAGCGTGAAACGACTCATAGAGCATTTCCATCAAATCGCTCGAGATGGTAGCAACATCACGACTGCCCGAGAAACGCGCAAAGTGCCATGAAGTGCCAGTATCCGGTCTCCTCCCGGGTGGTAGAGGCCGGGTTCGATGATAAACAACATGTTAACCCTGCACAAAAAAACCCGCAGGTTAATTTACGTCAAGAGCCACTCCACCGTGGAGTCTCCACGTACCGCAGAAGCACCTCTGCGCAGTGGCCTCCATTGACAGGTAAACTCAGTTCAACAACCATGTGGAGGAAACGTCATCGTCACTCGGCAGTCTCTGCTCCCAAATGAAGGAAGGACCCCTAAAAGAAGAAGACCTTAAGAATCACAGCGAACCCGTCCACGAGACGAAATGAAAGGTGACCTTTCAAAGGTCCCAGAAAGAGCCCCTCTCATCTCGCATGTAACTGTTTGTATTCCAATACGGTCAACACCACGGAAGGTCTCCCTCCTAAAGTAGAGAGCGAAGGCTCATTGAACTCACCTCCATACTAGACGCCAGCCACTCCCCTCTTGCCGAAGCCACGAGTATTCGATCAGCCGAAACGCTCCACTTGCTCCGTTTATTCGAGCCCATCTCAGTAACCTCAACATTAGCGTAGATTTTCACGGGGCACTTTTCGGGATCCGGAACCTACCACAGAAGTTGCGAAAAAGTTGGTATGCACGCATGCACATAAGCAGCCCGTACATGTCTCCAGGAAGCATCTTCCTCCGCCAGTAGCCTCTCCTCGTCTATCAACTCTCCCTCAATCTTAGACCACGCCTCGAACTATACAGGCAAGAGCCAAGATTAACTCCCAAGGGAGTAGTTTGATCACTCGGTCACCTCTTTCCGTTCGAGCTCTTTCTGCCTCTCCTCCCTTTCGTGCTCCCTAGCCTCGGCTGCAGCCGCTCGCTGATGCTCTTCCGCAGAGGCCTTCTGGCCAGCCGCGGTCGCATGGACGAACTCGGCATCATCAAACTCGTCGGCGAAGTCGTCTTCGTCATCATCGGACCCGTCCCCGCCTTGGCCGTCCTTCCCAGCCTCCTCGAGATCTATTCGCGGTCTCTTCACGTCGTCTTCTCCATTCTCGATCCTGATAGAGATACTGTGTAAGGAGAGCGCGTCACTCCCAGTGGACGATCATCTCCCGTTGCCAAGTGCCCATCAGCCCCACAACATTGGGTAATCAGGATAGTACGATTCTACATTGCATCATACTTTCTTATGATCATTCATGCAGCTATGATATTATTATCAGTACGTCTCCCCAAGGCTGTTGAGGACCTCTTCGAAACGAGGGCGTCGTTTCAAAGAAAGTGATTTGCATAACGGCTTGGCTCCACTGTAGAACAGGATCCACAAGACCCCTACCAAGACGTGTATAGAAAGCTCGAGCCCGCGTCCTATTACCCAGCACTCATCGGCCGCTTAAGACCAGCAGGCAGCTTCCCTGCATTCTTGTAGCACTCCTGTGTGAGATGCATCCACCGCGATTTGATGGCTCCGAGCACATCAGCACCTGTAGAGAAGGTCCACCTCCAAGGGCCACGAGCCGACAACGCTTACGTATAGCTCGGCCCCGACCCTCCTCGTCCTCCCGCCTGAGTTCACTCTGGAATCTACTGATCGCTCGATCGATGACTTTCGAATAGACCGTGGTGACAGTATCATTAGGCAGGCTGTGCATCATCTCCAAACCCCGCAAACTCTGAGTTCATCCCCATCAACCCCGTCCCTCCTTTCAGTCGCAGCGGAAACACGCTGAAACTGCTAGAGACTGGTACGCCAGGAACGGGGTAGATATCAAGCACCGGTGACCCTAAGATGCTCACTGTGGTACAAGCTAGCAAGGCACATGCCCAGCAAACCTGTACCACAGTGAGCACCGTTGATGCCGTTGAGCTTACATCTCCGACAGCATTCCAAGGCCTACCGAGCGTAGTGAGCCATACCGTCTATTGAACACTTCGTAGATATTTGCTTCGCTCCGCTCACGCATAACCCAGAGTCACTACGAACCCAACCCTCCGACCTCAGTGAGAGAAGAAACATCGTTGGTAGTAGGAATATACAACAGCAGCAGCAGCTACTGGTCGGTGGGCTTGTACGTGTCCGCCATCCCCCAGGCCGGTGGGTACCACTTAGGGAAGGCCCTCTTATATAGAGGCATCATGATGGTGTCGTCCTGCGTCACTTGACCGTTGAACCGGCACTTCATGTAACCGTGAGTTCCCAAGGCCTCAGTGATGTGCCCTCGGAGGCCCTTCTTTGACTGGAGCTCGACTGGCTTGAACCAATTGATATCATCAGGGTTGAAGAACATAAAGCGAACGACTGACCTGCTCTTGTGTGCGCGGTAAGGGTATCTGGCTCGCAACCTTGCAAGATACGAAAAAGGTCAAGTCGACGCTCACCCTGTGAGGACAATCCTCTTAATAAGGACCTTAGCTGGGAAGGAGCCCTCAATACTCCCCCAGGCGGTTAGACGCTGGCCATCTGGTGTATACATCAGGCATGGCGCAGGAGGGAACATCACTGGAGCGTAGAAACTAACAAGGCAAAAGAACAGGAATTTCGCGCCTCGCGTGAGTTGTACGGCCAGGACACTCCGCGATATCGATCAACGCCTTTCAAAGATTATCGTCATCACGGCATACGACGAACCAACAGCGACGAATGCAAGATCAGAGAGTCGGTTCCTGCTTGCTCCCGATATAATTTCGTGGCGCGCGAAAAACCACAACGCAAAGCCAGAGGGACGACACTCGCTACAATTTCTCCCACGCCACGAGATGGCACAGTTTTCCCTCCTCTACACCAGAAAAACCCGCCTACTACTGCAATACAGCATTTTCTTCAACTCCCGAGAGACAACAGCCCGCCTCTCCCCGCTTACCACGCCAGAGTCGTGGACTTAGCATTAGGTTGGAAGAATCTGAGCATCCTACCCTTCTCGTCAGCACCACCTCCAGGGCCACCAGAGCCTCGGATATTCTGACAAATCATTGCCCTACTCCCCTTCCATGGCGATGATGTTAAACTCACGCTGGCGTAGGTCGGCCTGGCGGGAAGACTTCGGAAGCCGCAGCGCAAGAGCACCAACTCCTTCGACTTGATAACAACATCGTCCGTCCTGGCAACAGCAGCGTCACTCGCCACGAAATTAGTCAAAGTTGCTCTTACTCAGGCGTCCGACTAAGGCTGGCGTGCATGACGGTCACCCGGGTTTCATGGCGGAAGAGGGAGGAGACCACCAACGGCACTCGGTTGTCGAAGGAAAGTCCATCCATACCAGAAATGTGCAAAGTCACGTAACTGAGCACAATATTCACCGAGGTAAATACTGAACTCCCATCAGCGTCACGCGCCACGAAATTGTCATTCCCTCCTTACTGCCCCGCCTTCGCCTCTGCCTTGATTCCGTTCTTATACTCGGTCTTAGCAGCCTTGGCCGTAGCTTGGAAGCTCTCGAATTCCCATATCCGACTGTACTCTGTGGGAAGGCTCTCATAAGGGTCCCATGCGCTGGTACGAAGGGACTGCATACCACGATACTTCTGGAACCTAGCACGAAGCGGTACGGAGAGCCTCACGCTGAAGGACACGGCGAGACAACAGATCACGAGAGAAGGCCTGCGGAGCGGAGAAGAAACCTTATGCAAGGTAAGGCGTTTTCAGGACTAAGTGGTCCTCAAGCGAGCATTCAGTCTTCGCTTCGCATGTCATAGCCCTTTGACGATTCACGGCCAAGAAACCATGCGAGCTTGTAATAGAGGTCCCCGGATCGATCCCTGCGCCCGACATCACCTCTGCCTAGCAGGTTTATCACAAGGCGTATCAACCTCATCAGGGAAGTCCATCTCCTCCTTCGAGCGCATCTCCATCTCAATCGAATGCTTCGCTTCCACCTGCTGTTCGGCAGTCTTGCTATCCGCAGCCGCCGCGACCTGAGACCAACAACCGCAGTACTGTCGGCCACACGATATATATCAACCTCATCGGAATCTTCGCGCCATCGGCCGTAACGCTCACGGGAATACTGATACTACCACCACCACTACTCAGTCCGTCAAAAAGCGGTTATACCCATCACGGGACGTGCGCGACTCGAATAACGACTCGAAAATTCATGCCACTGCGCTGTGTTTATAACATCCTTTCGAGCGCGCCTTCACCCATCAGGATCCTCGAAACCACTACCACCTCGTTATCATCAAGCATCATTTGGTCATCACCCTCCTCGTCAGCCTCCTCTCCCAGCCAGGCAAGCTCAAATTCGCTGAGACCAGCATCTGAAAAGAATAAAAGTGAACCATCCAAGGATCGAACCCGCATCCTCCAGAATAATAAGCCCGACCCTTAACACCTTGAGGCATTTTAATCATTCTTCGGCTGGCTTCGTTGAGCTCCTCCTCTGTAGGCCAAGTCTGTTCCTCGTCGCTCGGGTCATAAGGTCTCAGCCTCTGAGCCACCTCATACAAACGCCGGTCAATCTGACATTCACAGCAATACCGAGAACATCTCAAGCTCATCTCATCCGTCACGCGCCACGAAATTCCCCATTACCAGCTCTCCCGCGCTGCCAGTGATGCCCTCCAACACCGCGTCCCCGTAGCCAGTGATGTGCACACAAGCCCCTTCACCGTCCTCAGGAGTGTCCCCGTAGTTGCAGGCGAAACCCATCCCCTTCACCCATCCTGATACAGCCCAATGGCCACTGGGCTGACCTGCCTCTGGCTCGATACGATCTACTATCATATAACCCTGAAATGATGACGCGGCCAGGGTTCGAACTCGGGACCTCCCGCAGATGTCCCCCTACCCTTTCCTCTCTCCACTTCATGCCCTCATCATTCGTCCCCACACACGCTTGTAGTCCCTTCACAAACGTGTCCGAGTCCTTCGGCAGGTTATAAACCTTACCCTGCGCCCGAGGCAGCTCCGAACGAAGATACCTGCGACGACGGCAATCGCTACTATCAACCCGGCCAGTGTTAACTCTCCTACGGCGCTGCGAGGCGTCCTAGTCATCAGTGAGCAGACGATGAAATGCAGAGTTCTATTAGTATTACTTGTACTAGTTGTATCACTATTACTAGTATTTTATTTTAAGTATTTCTCAGTTCCTCCGAGCGAATAAGCGATACCAAAACTTTCGTAACTTCATTACCTTTGAACGGTCTTGAGACTGAGATCGAGTTGCCTCCCAGAAAGTAAATCCTCTCCTGTATTCTTGGAAGGAGCCGTCACTCCAATCACTTCCCCAGGCATACCCTAATAATACACCCACCAGGATCCGAACCAGGGACCTTTCGATCACTCACTTACATTCATTTTCAAATTGGTGAGGATGTCGTATCCCAGCTCATCGAAAGCACTATGCTCGTGATCGCACAGCTTATCACCCACAAACACGCCCACCATCACATCACTGGCCAAGACCGTATCCAAACAGCTGTGTATCGTCCTCAAAGGAGAGGCAATGATCCTCACACCTCCAACGTCAGCTACATTAACCGCGTCCTCCTTCCATACCATCTCATTCGCAAAGCACCCCCAAACCCTACGCATATCCACATCACCATGGAACGCTATTAGCGCTACATTCAGCGGACCCTTCGCCCCCTCCTTCCCCTGAGCAACCCTCCTTTTCGCTATTATCGATTGCCTTCGGTTGTCCCTCAGCTGCCGGGCCTGGTTCCGCCTGTCCTGTTTGCTAATATCTTTACTCCCGACCTTAGTGGCCTTCACGGGAGTCCTTCGGCCCTTGTCCAGGACCTTCTTACTGCTATGCGGCTTGTTGGTCTGCCGTAAACCGGAGCTCGACTTGTGTTGATGCACCATCGAGGACAACGAGCCCAACTGCACCCCACGGGCGAAAACATCACCACGAATGAGTAAACGGCAAAAGCACAGCGAACGAAGAATCCGAATCCGCCCTTCCCTATGAGGGAGTTCTCCGACCCCCCACTCAGTTCACCGAAGTTACGAGTAGAAACGTAGTAAAGGTTAATGGACAACTGTTGTTAACGTATTGAAGGGCTCTAGAAACCCCCTCGTCTCCCTTTTCCTTTTCCCTTTCCTTTCCCCTTTCCCTTCCCCTTTCCCTTTTCCCTTTTCCCTTTCCTTTGCCCTTCCCTCTTGGCCTCTGCTCGCCATCGGCTGCCTCCCCCGTGGAGGAGAGAGCTTCTGTCGACATAACACCGGTTGGCGCGGGAGCATCATGGAGCGCCGCTTCCACTTCATCTGCGAGAATATGTTGACCAATCAGCCATGAGAATACTCCAATTCGAACCCAATAGTACCTTCCCTGACTTCCTCAATCTCAAAGTCCTTGTTGCTGAACAACTTAGCGAACCTATCATCCTCCAACACTTGCTTGGCCGACTCTGACGTAGCCTTCTCCAACAGACGCGCGTTAACCTAAGATTCCCCTGGGCACCGGAAGCCACACCACATTCTACCACTACCTTAGGTTTTGCCACTTGTTTCGGAGCAGGCCGGCGCATGGGTCGCTTCGCGTCAACTGCTTCCTGAATACGCTCCTTTTCATGCTCGGCCAGTGAGAACGTGGAAGAATCGGAGAGCTGAGAGAGGGAAGAGTATTTCAACCAGATCGACTAGGGTCGATTCCCGTGGAAAACGACAGAGAAAGTGATGATGCCGATCAGTCGGCCCCGAAAAAAAGCGACAAGAATGACAGGGGGAAAAGACGCTCGAGACTTGCTGCGCCTCGCGAAAATCTTTACAGTGAGGAACAGCGAGGATACTTCCCGCCCAATGAGCCCCTCTACGTAGCACAAGCGCGAGCGGGCAGAGATGGAAAAGTAGAAAAGGACGCCATGCCCCATGGAAACTGATGGCGCCACTCACCACTACCTTTGACAAGCTTATCATGAAGACGTCTATCCATCCAGTAACCATGCATGTAGGCTTTGAGCAGGCTAGTGCCGATGAGGCTATCAGCCCCGCTGAGCTGTTGGAGATCCTTCTTAGTAACAAATACATAATCGTCATAGACACTAGTGACTGCACCAGTGGTAGTCTCCTCCATCTCCTCAGTGAGACCGTCCAAGAATCCGCACCACTCAGGAGCCACTCCCAACTCCGGTACGAAATACGTCCCGATTCGGGGCTCGTCACGCGCCGCGAAAATAATACCCGACCCAGGCCACAGGGCGACGCTGTTGATAGCTGTCTTGGAGGGAATCGAAGTGACGATTTCCGATCGATGCGCGTCGGGCTTCCAGAAGGTGATCGTGCGTGAATCGGAAGAACATAAGACGCCCCTTGAATGCCACTGCACCGTGTGTACTGGGACGCCGTTCCGATGATCTCTCTCCGCTAGAGGCCGGCTCGATCGGATGTCCCAAACCGTCACGCGCCCGGAAATGTCCCCAGCCGCCACTTGCAGGCAGTCAGGGAGGCTCCAGGCCACCGAGCGGACCTCAGCGGGAGCTTGGACGCCGGAGGCGACGGCCGAGGGACCCTCCCGAGTGTCCATGATTTGGACTTGACCATCCGAGCCACCGAAGAGAAGGAGAGGCGCGCCATTAGGGGCCAATGCTGAGGCATCTGATAGAGTGATGATTTGAAGAGTATCTTAGGTCGATCCATGCCTTACTCACGAAGTCCATGTTCCTGGCAAGCAAGGGTGCAGCAAAGATACCCTCCTCGAGGTCAAGTCGGTAGATCTCATTGGTCGAGGATGTTACGTATAACAAACAGGTGTTCCGGTCGTACTGCAGGTTCCTGCCGAACTTGGGGATCTGAAGGGCTACACTACTCTAAGATGCAACTATAAATTAGTCATGGTTTTCCGACAACTTCATCACGAGCTGGCTGTCACCGCGACAGGAAAACTTAGACTACTACTGGAAAAGCTCACGTCGCCCATTCAAATTCTCTACCACACGCCAAGGCAGTAGAGCCATCAGAAATACACCGCTTGTCGAATTTTTCCGAGACTGTCCACCGAAGGCCGCGCGCAGATCCCAGTACTACCCTTAGCGTATGATGCTTGCCGTATTGAGCGTGGAATTCGATAGTCCTGTCCGACCCTAGTATGGCGAGCTTCTTGTAGTCATCCCCGAGGAAGATGGCATCGATGGCCTCCTGGTCCAAGCGCCGGGCACACTTCAATCCGAGCTCGGCTGTCTCATACAGACGGATCTCGGGAGGGTATACACCAGTGGCCAATATGCATGATCCATCAGGCGACACACGGACTCTGAAAATGTCAACAACTTGACCTATTTTGTATCTTGCATGGTCAGCCTAAGGATACTACGTGGTGCTTGTGGTAGGGAACTCGAAGTCCTGTAACAGTTCAAGCCTTCTCCTATATTCACTATCATACCGCAGGGACTTGTTCGTTTTCCGGGCCTCCTCCATGAACTGCGGCGTCGACTTGCCCGCGGCCAAATCATACACGGCCACATCACTGTGGATGGATTTCACCAACCCAGTAGCAGCAGCCATTAAAGCAATAACAACACGGCAGCAGTGGACGATGATCTCTGGTGAATTTGGCGAATTCATTCAGATGCGACGATCTCGCGTGCGCCCTGACGATCGATACGCGTTCGCAGTGACTTTGATGTCGTTCCTGTCAGAATCGTGGATGAACTCGAACAGCAATGACTTTTGAGTATTAGGCTGCGAAGAGGACAGAGGAGCTTTATATTGGGTTGGCAGTTAATAGTGGAAGGGAGGAATGAGTTGCGGAAAAGTTGGTATTTGATAGTAATGGCAGATCTAGGCGGAGGCTCGCATCCCGAAGAGGATCTTGAGGTCGATGAGGACGACTTGATGCCGGACCTCAACGCCGATGAAGAAGTGGCTGGCGGCAGTGGAAGCGGCGATATCATTACCAGCGGCCGAGTGCCGACCCAACCAAAGGACGATGATTTCGTGGCGCGTGAAGCTGAGGGGCCTAGGAGGACCTCTCCTTATATGACTAAGTAAATAGTGAGGACAACCCGTTTAGTGCAAGCTTCGACCTTAGATACGAACGTGCTCGAATAATCGGCACTAGAGCGCTGCAGATCTCTATGAACGCTCCCGTGATGGTGGACACTGAGGGCGAGACGGACCCCATGGCCATCGCCGAGAAGGAGCTGGTGGCCAAGGTCATCCCCTTCATCGTGCGGAGGTTCCTGCCTGACGGGACGTAGGAGTGCTCATTCCTAGGCCGCTGGTGATCCCTGCATGATCAGGTACGAGGATTGGAAGGTTGAGGAGTTGATGCAGGACCCTTGATTGCCGCTCTCTGCTGTTTCCCGAGCCCAATCGTTATACCACCACGTATCACTTCTCGAACACTCCCGGTGCCGCGTTGATGAAGTGGGACGTTTTCCCGGAGGCGGGCACGCCTTGTGGTCGCTTCCCTTGCGTCCGTGGCTGTGGATTCGCGGCGTTCGATGGAACTCTCCTTGATTTCAAGAACGCTGCCATAACTGCATTCGAAGCGTTTAAGGACAGTTGGGGAAGCGTTCTTGCAATAACGGAGAGGCGTATAGGGCACTTGAACGTATTCTGTGCCTCGGGATGGGTTCCGCTATTGGTGTACACGGGGAGTTATTTCCCCGTGGAGACTTAACGACCGTTACGCCGCTTTTTCTCGCCCGCCCGAGAGGCGGATCAGTAACGGTTAGATTCCTTCGTTCCCTTACCCGTCGAACTGGCTTTCAGCTCTTTCCCAATGCGGAGTATCGCTTTCCTGCTTGTGGGCGTGGCTGGGCAAGATCCACCGTTTGCGAACTCCTTGACGCCACCGGAGAACATTCTCGAGTGGGACGATTACTGCAAGTACAAGAATGGTCCGGAGAGCTACTGCAAGTACGAGCTGGAGCCAATGCTTTGCCAAGGAGGTGATCAAGTCTGCGGCGATGGTCCTGTCCCTTCTGTCGGTGTCGAAGCCACTACTCTCACTCTCGAGTCGGTGCAAACTACGGTGTCACCCACATCGATCAGTCCATTGTCTACCACAACCGCTGCTGCTACCACCACTGTGACTACTGTCCCTGGCGCGAATGACATCCGATATGCTTGCGATGCGTATTGTGCAAGTGTTAACGACGCCAACTCCTACTGCAAGTGGTGGTTCAAGGAGCCGGTGTGTAAGGGTGGTAATCAGCCGTGCGGGACTCTCGATCTCTGTACTAGCGACTCCCCCTTTTCGCCCACTACCCGCCCTAGTGATGAGACCGTTACGACACCGACGGTTGACGGCCTTCATCATCCTGAGTGTGATTACATGTGCAAGAGCATGAACAACATTCTATCGTACTGCAAGTGGTGGATGGACACTCCAGTTTGTCATGGCGGTGATCAACCATGTGGTGATGTAGGCGAGTGCAGGTCACAGGATTGGCCGGAGCCCAAAACGCCTACCCCGGCCCCTGGAGCACACCCTGGCCCTTCTAGGGAGTGCGATGCCTACTGTTCCGGTCTTAATGGTGATGGTTCTTACTGTAAGTGGTGGAAAGCCGTTGCTGTGTGTAAGGGCGGCGATCAGCCTTGCGGAGTCGGTGAGTGTACTACAACTACTGAGTATATATCGATTGATACGCCATCAACGGTCTCTCCGGTCGATGGTGATCGCCATAGCGGCCCAAACGTCAGGTGTGATATGTATTGTGCTGACCAAAACCCCGCGTTGTCGGGTAATTTGCCTACTTACTGCAAGTGGTGGTTGACAGTGCCCGTGTGTAAGCATGGGAATCAACCGTGCAATCCAAGTATATGTGATTATGCTCCGTTGGGCACCTACCGTTAAGTTTGAAGTCTATTTACGTAGTCGACCCAATATCCATCGTAATGGCCGTAAAGTGCATGACAATGGTCGTTTCATACGTCTTGGACATCTGTTGGTTCAGTGGTAGTGAGTGTGGTGCATGGGTATTGCACAAAGATCGGAATTGGGTAGAGAACGCGCGAAAATGAACTTCCGACATTCTTTATCGCATTGGCACTCCAAGCTAGGGAGAGTATGCTGAGGTGGTCATGTCTCCTGACTTTCAATGCTGCCGTGGGTAATGCGATGGGTGTGATAACTTTACCGTTGACGGATGGCGAATCACTTCTGTACGCTCGTCTCAACATCAGTGCACAGATCGTGGATTTCGCGATCGACACTGGCACCATCAGCTTCCATGGTGTTGGTCAAAACTTTTATGAAAAACGATGCCGAAGAACGTACTTTAGAGAGCGTTACAGACTTGGTCCGGAGGAGCTCAGAGCGATGAAAAACGAGGCGCCAGAAGATAAGGGCTATTCTAACTCGTTGATGAAACGTATCTACGCAGTCAGAGGTGATGTTTCCTTCACATCAGCCCCGCAGACAACTGTGAATATGAGGTTTGGGGTTGTTACTGATGCGTGGTACATCACACCGGGAGGTCTGCTTAAGAGTCGAGGGGAGGATGTACACTCTTTGCTGGGCTTGGGCTTCCCTCGTCAAGGCTCAGAGACTTTCCTGGAGCAACTTCTGGCGGCGAAGGTTATTAATAAGACTGGCTTCACCTTGACTGTTTGCAACGATGGTGGTGGTGAGCTGGTCATTGGCTCCTTGAAACCACGTAGCCCCACAGAGACCGGCACGCTGGTTTATTTGGCTCTTGCAAACACACCGTATAAATCGCAGAAATGGTCCGTCTCAGTTGCTCGTGTGTTCATTCACGTGGTCGGTCGGTCTCCATACGACATCCGAGTGAACTCGTCGGTTCTGATTGACTCCGGGTCTCCAGGTCTGATGGGGCCGCAGTCTTTCGTGGATAAACTCTTCTCAGTATTCACAAGAAACTGGAGAAAAGCAAACCGGGGGACTCCTGATCACAAGAGGAATGAATACGGCCTGTTGATTGACTGTGATGATACCGAGTATGTGCCTGACCTGTCGGTCCGCTTTTATACAGGACTTGGTCGTACGAGGCTCCTCACTATCCCCAAGCGGCACCTCGTCGCCCCTGTACAAGCTCCCTCGGGCCACACATGCCTTATCCCAGCGAGAGTCTGGCCGAGCTGGGTGTTTGGCATGCCGATTTTTAGAGGCCGATCCATCCGCTTTGACGCCGATAACAAAGCCATTGGGTTCATCCTTAAATGAGTTCTGGCTCGTGTCGTAACATGATGATGGCCGATGTTGATGTTGCTGAAGTGCCACTGTTGCTTAGAGTTGAGTTAGTTCTGTAAGCAATCGAATTCTGGTGTCTCCACTAAAGACCAGCAACACCATTATCTCCCCAAAATACTGATAACTCAGTAAAGCCAGCTACGTGAAAGATCTCATATCAACATAAAAAAGTCGTTCAGTAGAGGTCTTCTGTGAAGCCGCACACACTGCGAAGTCATAGCCTGGACACATCGGCAACAAGACAATCATCAATCTTTCGAAAGTGCTCCTCCAGAATTGCGTGCAACTCCTCCTCGCACTGCAGCATGAGAGCATGTCCTGATTCGGGAAGCTCCACAACAGTCGTGAGCTCAGGTACAGCGCGACGAGCTATCCGCCTCGACGACTCAGGTGGTACCAACTTGTCCTTTCCACCGTATATTATCAACATCGGCATCTGAGCATGTATCACTGACTAGGACGAAGGACCGTACAAGATACGCGAGCGGCGCGCTGAGCTGGCGGAGTCGAAGCCACATTGATCTGATAATCTGACAGTTCCCTGCCGCAAAGAACGGGAGATCCTGTGGCGACCCCAACTTGCCACCTACACGGAGGGTCTTGTGAAATTTCTCGATTCCATCTTCGCCAACTGAATGGTTAAGCAAGCCAATGATTTGCTTCAGAGCATCAGCCGGCGATGTCAATGGGACTTTCTTGTGCTCGCTCGAAACATCGGGCGGCAGTTCCTCCCGGTCAACGCGAGCGAAGGCCTCGACGATCTCCTCCCTGGATTAAATGTCGTGAATGGATGAGCGAGTATTCGAGGTCAGTGCTACCTATTTTCGTGGCGCCATTTCTTCGGGAAGAGCAATCGTAACATCGGATGGTCGCCGTTGATTTCTCCCGTGGCTGGGTCCTTCAGAGGCCCCCCACCACGGGTAGCAATGATAGAGATAAGGTCAGCCATAGCGGCCAGCGAAGGCATGGTGGACAAGCTCGATCGGCAGTGGGTCGTTATCAATACCAGAGATTTGATACGCAGAGCAGCATATCCCTGACAAAACTGAGGTTATTCAGAAGCAGGTGTGAGGGTATCCGCAGCAAGCCCAGGCTAAGGCTTACCTCAGCTACCATCAGTGCCAGCCTCTGGGAGATCATCCCACCCATACTGACACCAACGAGATGGACCTCAGACATTCCGCACTCCTGAATGCACGCCAATGCATCTCGAGCCATCGACGATATCGTATGGGGACGCCTGAGAGGACAAGACACAGCTGTATAACATGGTCCACCGACAGTGGACAGTAACAGACAGTATACTATCACGGGTAAAATCTTGAAAGTTCGAACTGATGAGAAAACAGGAAAACCCTAATCGCTGGTGGAATGGGATAAAGGGCAAGAGGCGTTTACATAGAAAACCTCTCCGGGGTACTGAAGCCCACACCGCGATTGTCGATGAGGAGGACCTTGTACCCGATTGAGGACAAAAAGGCCGTCTGAGGAGGGGGGATACCGGGAATCGAACCCACGACCTTTCGCTTACTTGCGGGGCCCAACACACATGAGACATAGCAAGGCCCATTATCATTACTATATTGCCCTTGCCTGGCATCATGCTCGCATCAGCTGGCTCGACTACTCTGTAGTAAATGAGATGACCGTCTGGCCTGGCGACCCATGGCATTGCTAATGACGATGTACTAAAGGAGGCAGGCAGGTTTGGAGGCCATAGCCTATGGCTGATTACTGCGAGAAGCTCTATTTCAAAGAGCACGAGAGCTAATTGAAGAAAAGAAGGAAAGGTAGCTAACCGAAGGGGAAAATCAACTTCGACTGGCTGACTTGGTTCGAGTCCTGGAGATTATGATTGTGGTCGTACACCGGGGCGGGGCTTGTGTGACGGTCGTGGTCTCAGGATGCGTAAGCGGTTCCTGCCCGGAGGGAAGAAAACTCATCTGGTTGGAGTGTACCCCTGATCTTCGTTAACAGCGAAGCGACGACATCTTCTCGAACCCCGATTCCGTTCAACGTCGGATCTCGGTGGTGGCGTCCTCGTCGAGCCGCATCAAGGTGGAGCAGCTAGACTCGAACGCGATAGTCAAGGTTTACAACAACTAACAACATCCGTCAACCAAAAGTCGTGTAATGAACATAAATTGGTCCGGGAGAGAGGTTCCCTTTGTCCGTCTTAACTGCATACCTTCCCGATGATACTCGAGAGTCATTCAAGAACCTGACAAGGTGCAGGTGCTCAACCGCCATGTGACCACCGAGGTCGTATCCTGATCGATTATGGAGATGAAGATTTCGCCTACCTCCTCGTCCTGGGGAAGCTGAACTTAGCGCTAGAAGGCACCTTGGTGGAATCGAACCCGCATGGGTTGGTACTGCTGCCTGCAAGCAGGAGGTCATCACGGTGGCTGCATTGACGACTAACAACGGCGTGAGCACTCACTGAGAGCATCGCGCCACTGTAACTTCGCTTGTGGACCGAATGCATCGGCGCCGCTAGGAGGGAAGCTGGCGAAGTACTCTGATGGAGCTGGTGCTGCTCGATTTCGGTACCGCAGACTGTCGGTCTGTAAAAGCACAACTATGCAGGTCCAGATCGATTATGTAAGATCGCTGTGACAATCACCCAAACTTTCATCTCTCTGTCGAGGGATCATTGGTAAATCCACTGAAGTTGAATCGGGCGAGATGAGTTCGGCATGGTGTGGTATAAAATTCCTATTTTCGACAGACCCTCAGTAGTCTCACCTCTTCCTCCTTCGACTGCAACAGGTATCGATCAGCCCTCCCAAACGAGTAGCTCGCACACCTAGTGATGGTAGGGTGTATCTTCATATGAGTTCGAGCGACGCCAAGCGTCGTATCTGCCGCGCCCTAACCCGATAACCAACAACACAACCCCACCTTCATGTCTTCGCCAGGGGTGAGTGCTGCCAAGAAGCGAGCTTCCAACGCTCCTTATTCTGAGAATAGTATCCCTGAGACATCTTCAGCTCCCCGTGGTCTCCTACCCCAACGGCAGTGTCTTGTCCAGCAAGTGTTGCCTCGTTCTCTCTACTGACGATTCTCGTTCAGCACGATGGGCTGGTACACCTCTCTGCAGCCTCATCGCCTGAGCGTTGGTCTGCACCATCACAGAGGAGGACAAGCCCTACAGTCCGCTGTCGCTGCTCCAAAGCCTGCGCAGTGATACCATCACGAGCCTTCTTCACGGCGAGCTGTACCCGCCGGGGAACGCCTATCGTCGACTCCGACCCTGAACCAGCCAAAGCAGGCTTTCCGGAGAGACAACTTGCTGCCACACTGCGGAAACCACCTCGACTTGTCGTAGATCCTCACCGTATCTTTTCTCCTCACTTCCATTCTGCAGCCACCCCGCCGTGCCCGCCACGCAAGTTGCCTGGTACCCACTAGAATTGCTATTGTCGTGATTGAAGATAGTCATGCGAAGTCCCACCTAGGATCTCGACACCCAAAATGATGACAACGAAAAACTCGCGGTTGCTCAGATTCGAACTTGACGAACTCCAGAGGTCTTTCGAGTCACATTCTGATGATAAAATTGTAAAACATAATACACGCAGTTGAAATTGATGGCAATAATAATAACAGCAATGAATCTTCCGCTCATGTCCTCTCGCCTGCCGACAGGAGCCTGGTGGTCAGAGAACTGATACCGCGCACAGCCAGACCTGAACCGACGACAACAGCAGAGGTTTCACATCGCAAACGCGGGGCGGCGACGATCACAGCGACTGCATTTTTCGAAAGCATTCGAGCTTGAAAAATTATCATCAATTTTACCAGCGGTGGCCTGCAGCGCGCTGCCAAAGGCGCCGATTATTTCCCCCGCGACACTCCCGGGCTGATGCAAGAGGCCCGTCCGACCCGCACGAATAATACGATCAACGTCGTAGTGAACCGTACAGCTCAGGTCCTAACAACAGAGAATCTTGCTATCTTGTTCAATCTTGCATTTCCTCACCACGACAAGATCCTTGTTCTCTCGGATAGCCAGAATGATGCACAGCATCTCTCTTCTCCGCTCCGGCGAGGTATCGTCATAATTTTCATAGTCAACTTTCAATAAGGAGATGAGAAGCCTCAGCGATCTCCCCAAACTCGACGTCCAACTGGACAACAGCCGTATCGCCCGCATGTATCTGAAGGATTAGACGTGAGCGATGAAAAGAACCGCTGGTCAATGGCGCCACAGTCCAGCACAAAAGCCGAAATTATTGGCTTGTGCAAGGAGTCTCTGGCGATCGAAGACAGTGCCTCGCAGACACCCGATCGGATGAGTTGGATTGCTGAGCACCAGTGTACTATGTGGGTTCGACACTGAAGTCGGGAGTAATAAAAATCGTCCCGTAGCGGACACCAAGGGAGAATCCAAGACTTCTGAAATCGTAGGCTATACGATTAATGCCATATCTTTCACCATCGCTATTCACAAGGTTCGACCTACTGCACAATACAGTAATTTACTATTAGTCAACTCTTAGTTAATACTATTATAGAAGTAGTACTCCTACTCCTACTTACTATTAGTAAACCCACTCGTCACTATACCACACCCACGTCACCGAAGAATCCTTGGCCGAGGAAGGCTAGCGAGAATCTCTCAGATTAGCTCTCATACATAAATCGGTTTTCCCTGCCCTTACCCGGGAGTGGCCGGTGTGAAGTAGAGGACCACATAGGAGCGTGCAAGGACACCCAAAGCTGACTTCGCCAAATCTGAGGTATCCTCGATCAGGGCCTAACACTCAACAGCGTGGCACTGCATCGCCAACAACCCTCACGAACTCACCTGGAGAGTCGGTTCGACGTCAACAGCCTGGCACAGTCGTCCCCAGCGCTCTGTAGAGATCATCTCATCGGCATCCTCATTAGCCTGGGTATACCCTCGGATACAGTCCGCACGGAGACGACTGGTGAGCAGCTTGCTCACTGCTTGCTGGCCTGAGGTCACATACAACATCAGCACATCAGTCGAGCCTTCAGTAAGAGACCCTTCAACCCACACGAATAGCTTATCCAGGGAAGCATCACAACCACCAAAACAGATACTTCTCCAACTGCGCAATTTCAGCTGACCTAAATCAGCCCTCCTGCAGCTGGGAGCCCCACCCACCGAGAAAAGTAGAAGCCCTAAGGCCTGATTGCAGCTCCTATTGCCGAAGACCGATAGCAGCGATGAGAAAGATATCATTACCAACACAACGGTGGTGTATAAGCATTCCAATCACGTAGAATAGACACCAGCCTCTTGAAAACCGATCGCTCGTTCGAGTAAGATCTTCCGCAACACCAGCTCACCGTTAACGCTAGATGTTGAATTTCTCCGTTCGTTAGGCTTCCCGCCGTTGGCAGCACCCATGCAGGTGTAATGGGAGGGCCGCCACCGAGAGCCGCACATGTAACAGAACTCACCGCCACACTGACGGCATGTCATATGATTGCAGCCGTATGAACCTGATAGTGTATATCAATAAATCGATCAAGCGATCGATTTCGAGAATGATTCCATCCCCCGCACCTCACAGGACGAAGTAAAGATGAGAGAATACGCAAGCCCGCTTGAGGAAAAAGTCCGCGGATCCGACGACCAAGCCTGACCTTTCACCATGTCGCATGATTTGGGAAATTTATGGTATGAGAAACAGTACCCGCAGTAGAAAAAATGAAGCCCTCAATGGCTTGAAGCAATCAACAGCCACGGCGACGGATATAAACTTCGTCGCACTGAGTAGCTTCTCTCCGACACCTTCTGCTACTGACGAAGCCATCTTACGGAGAATCGGAGCAGAGCAATCGATACACTTGGTCGTGTGACTTTCCACCCATCCCTCCGACTGTTGGTCCTCTGCCGTGTGCTGAGCCTTCACAGCCTTCTCAAACTCTTCCACTTGGCCGCCTGTCCACGTTGAGAAAAAGCAAGTGGGAACAAGATGGCAAGATGAACCCCTGCTTACATTTAGCTGGCTCGTGAGGATCTTTCAAGCATGAAAAACAAAACTCATGTCCGCAAGTGCATCGCACCGTCGCCATTGGCGAGTCGGCAAGTTCCAATTTGACACTTCTACCGCAGCCCGGAGCAGGGCACCACCGAACCTACCATCACGAAGCTTACATCACGCATACCACACCATTGCAAACTCACACCGATCAGCATCAATCAGCAAGAAAGTTATCAAAGGGGCCGGAGTTACCAATAATCGTTTGGGTGAAAAAATAACATGTATGCGCTAAAACGTTGGGTTGACGGCGCTGGAGGTTTTCGGTAGATTTAAGAATCGGTCGATGCTTGACACTATCAGCTTACATCCTTTGACACGTCCACATAATTCTGCGCACGGACCTTCTCGCACTGCTCCGCCGTATGCTCATCCACGAGTAGCTTCACTACCTAACCATCACTTGCAATCTTGCACTTCCTCAACGCTACAGCCTCCCTACCTGATCGGGAATTCCTACGCGACAGCCTTCCGCCGGGCACACTAGCAATCTTGCATCGCCTTCTTCGATGCGAACCTAAAGATACGACCATTCTGCGCACTGCATGCATCAACCTAAGATACCATAATAACTTACTTTGATATGACAGGCCAAGCACTGGTCGCAAACAGGATGCTTGCACGGTAGTAACTTGTAGCACTTCGCGTTGTCGTCCGTGAGATCATCGAAGCACACTGGACATCGGGACTGCGCTCGAGAGGGGGTATCTCAAGAAGGAAGCGTAGAAAGTGTGGTATGAAAAAATGAACACTATCATAATGCCGCGAAGAGATGTTGATTTGACCAGAGAGTATCCAAGCTTACTAGATATCTTCCCTTCTTCAACCGACGTGTCTGTAGTTGGCGCTTCAACCGAAGATACTCCTAAGCAACAACAAGTAAAAAGCCGTGTGTCCGAATACCACATTTCACGAGAATTCCCAGAGAGAATCTTTCTACCCATGTCGACCTTTCTACTCGGCAAGATACGCTAACTACTAGCTCATCCCCTGCCGTAAGATTCTCACCCGACTGTTGACCTCCCCTCTCCTTGGCCTCATCCAAAAGATACTTCGGTATCTTACTGACGCCCGCATCTTGCAACGCCTTGATCGGATCCTCCTCGAACCTGGCGGGGAATTTCGTGGCGCGCGACAACAAATTTCACCTACGCTTTCGTGGCCTCGTCGATTTCGTACCGATGATACTTCAAAAGGTTGTCCGCATCCGCGCTGCTCAAGCCACAGTACAAGGACAACTGTGAAACGGTAAGATACGCTTATCATGGTCAATCACGGAAAGGTCGACCTCACCTCAGCCGTCAACCTCTGGACCTCGAGTATCCTATCATCATCGTTCTCTTGTATAACGGCCGAGGACCCAGCACCCATCGACCAGGACCCGAGATGAACCATCTTGCCTGAAGAGTTACGAATGGTGTGGTATCACTCCTTAGCCGTAAAGACAACGTCACCGATTTCGTATCTTCAACCTCGACCTCAAAAGATACGTCTCTAAGATTCCGTATCTTAGGTTGACCCTCGCTTACGTCGGGATTTATCCTCCAGCTGCAAGTCCTGCTGCTGCTGTTGTTGTTCAAGTGTATCGGCCACTCGGTCGAACTTCCGCCGAGTTCCGTCCAGGCCCGTAAGGTTCGTCCAGGACAGCAACCGTAACTGACAGAAAACTGCAGTCGCCACGAAATTGTCAACATCTGGCAGGCGGCGAAGTCTTATTCAAAAAACAACATTGAAATCACAAAAGCACTTTCGCGTCCTCAGCGCGCTCTACCACTATTTTCAGGAAAACGGTGATAATTTCACAAAAAAACCAGAAATTTTTCAACGATACCATCCACTAATCCCATAGCAAAAAATAGCACTTTTCAGGTCTCCCGGGAAATTTCCGAATACACGCGGCGCCGCATAAAGCTGCCGATTTTTTTCGCAGAAACAGAAAATTTCGCAGATAAATTTGGCGAAGGCTGCTAAACCAGTCCAATTGGAAATAATTGATTTATCCCAAAACCTACACAACTGAGATTGGGCATCTCCACCGCTAGGTCCACAGGCGTCTTGCCATCTATGTTCCGCTGGCTCTGACCTCGACCGTCCGGCAACCGTTTCAACAACGCACGGAGGGTATCCGGAAGCGCACAACTACAGCAGAGGTGAAGGGGGGTGTTCAGCGAGGAATCCACGACCTGACGAGGGGTGGCGTGAGAGGAAAACTCGGCGGGGTAGGAAGCGGCAGGCCTTACCAGAAGATCCTCGTCATCTAGGAAGCCAGTGGCGAGTAAATACAGTAAAACGCCCGCCTTCTGGGAATCGAACCCGGGACTTCCGCACAGACAGTGAATTGGCAGAGAGAACTTCTCACCTCTGCAAACGACAATCGGATAATTAACGAACCATCTCGAAATTAAATTCATCCTCTTCCGCGCAAAAGCCTACCGCAGATGAGCGCATCGGTGCTGAGTCCCAATAGACTACCAACAGTGAGCTATAATTTATAAAAAAATTCCCTCCGCGTTGACTCGCCGTACTACATAGTCGAATTGTGTTTTTGAGTTTATAGCCTATAAATTTTTCTCAGGAAAACTCGGAATTTTTCCTTGTCCCTCAAGCTTTCTGTTATTGGGGTATTCTGCTTGCTTCCTCCGTCCACGATCGGGAGTCCAACCGAGGCGGTACTACCGGCGTTGGACTATCAACTCACAAGCAAAACTCAACTCATGAGTCAACGGCGGAAAAATCTTGGAATTTTTTTAGGAGCGCTCCCATCGAACAACTTATCATCGTAGTATTCCCCTCGCCGTCTCAGCGGCTGAGCCCACCATGGCTCAGAATTATCAGAAAAACGATTTCCACTAGTATCATCGTGTCAAGCTGCGAAGAATGAGACCGTCCAATACCAAAATTACACCAATTCATAGAGTATTATTTTACAACCTAGTTTACCTGCGTATCACTTTCCCATATAATTTACTTGTCATTCTGCCGTTCCACTTGACAATATAAAAAAACCATTTCTAATTCGAGACACTTTGCGAATGAGTATACCAATCAGAGTATCATACTTCTGTGCTACTACTATCACCAGCAGAAAAAAATCGAACCTGTGTTGAGCGTCCGACGAAGCCCCCCTTCCCCTACCCCAGGAGATCCTGTTCGTCATAGACAAAGTCCCTGACGTTAGCTCCAACGCTCAACCAGCGCTCATTATTTTTCTTAGCCCACGGCGTAAATACTTTATACCACTTCGCAGGTTTAGTAAAAGCTCGAGGTCGAACCTGAAAGATACGCCCGAATATCTTTCAACCTCGTGCTTGTCACTGTTCAACCTCAAGATTCCCCAACCTACACTTTCCTACCTCTACGCACGCTTGGACTTCCTCCAAGTCACCTCTCTCAAGTGCATGCTTCAACCTCAGCTGCAAGTCATAGCGGACAGCATCCTCGCTAACCGACGGATGGTGCCACGGTAAATGCGGCGTGAGAAATCTCAAAGTCATTACTACTGGAGTGACTACAAAAATTAAACTGACCGACTGCCTCTGGCGAGCAAACCCATACAGAGAGTTACCCGGGTATGTCAGTGATATAGCGGATATTTGGTATGAGATATACGCCCGAATGGCAACTGGTAGTCAGTACCGTTATTAAGAGGAGATGATAATGGCATACCCGAACCTCGTATTATCATAATTACTCGGGAGAGCTCTGCATCATCATCGCCTTCCTCGGGATGGGAAGAATTAACCACAGTATTATTGGTAATAGTAACTCATGGCTCATCGCGAAAATTTCCGCTATAGAAAAAGCAGCACCGCTCCGCTTGGTGTAGAGAACACAACAGACTTGAAGAAGGACAGCTCGTTATCATGACCCAGATGGTGATGCAACAATGGCAGGAACTTGGTAAGGGGCTGTGAGCTTCTCAACAAGATAGAGTTGTGGATCCAATCCAGCGGTCTCGATAGCACTGAGAAGACGATAGGGGATGCCGAGCGCAGTAGTACGCGAACCATTCTTTCCGAATCGACAAGGGCGGCAACAGAGCTTCTGCCAGTGTCGAAATCACGACGCATAAAAAGGGAACTCGGACCAGCGGTTTTTGCCCGATCAAACCACTCATTATCACAACCCGCGTCTTCCCTGCGACCCTACAGCACTTCCTCCGACCTAACCCGCAGCGACTCACCCAAGAACGTCTCCGCATCGATCGTCCCCACTCCAGTGTCTGCTATCACCAACCGCCATTAATATCCTCCGCTCTGACGATGTAGTCAAAATAGATGTCTAAGAAAAATACCGTCACCAGGGATCGAACCAGGGTCGTACCTCAGACGGCACAAGCCCTAACCTCTCGAGCAACCTATCCGTCAACTTCCCAACAGTCTCATCTTCATCACACTCAACACTATATTTCGTCCATCCACTCCTCGCTTGTATCGCAATCGGAAGCGTCACCGTCCTGAGTCGACCCAAGCCAATCACCCGATGCCTTCCATCAAGGGCAACCCACCGTCCGCTATTCGACAGGTTGACCTCAACAGCCTCCACAGCAGAAGTCCCTGCCGAGTCAGAACCGTCTTCATTTTTCCCACGGCCTCCTTCGGACGCATCAGCTGCCCCCCGACCCATCAGTCTCTCCAGCAGCTTCTTCCTGCCGTCCACAATTAAAAAATACAGAAAAACGACGTGCGCCGGGATCGAACCCGATATCTTCCGGTTCTCACCTCTCCCTGACTCTAGCCCGGTAATCCTTCTCAACTCTCTCCCAGTATCTTATTCCACTCCTTAGATGATGCCTTTGCCACTTCTTCACATCCTCCAAGCACTTGTTGCCATCCTTGCCTGATCGACACAAACTCGGGACGGCCTTCCAACCGACCAGACGGTATTTTATATTATTACTCCCCACGTTGCGCTCTATCGAATAACGTCGGGTATTTGATCCCTCCCTTCAGAACAACCGTGACTGGAATTACACCACCGCAGGTGAGCAGGCAAAACGCTAGAACCAAGAATACCAAAGAGTCCCCTTTGGCACAGATGACGGACGAAGAATTTCCTATAGCCTCCCGGCACTGGCAACGAAAGCATCTAACTTTTTAAATCGACTGTCGTCAATTCATTCCTAACGGCAATGCCTCCGGTAGAACGTTGGGTTGTAACAATAAGACGAGTAGTCCTCGTCCAGCAACCCTATCTTGAGGCCGAGCTAAGCCGTTCATAGCACCAGATTTATCGACATGCTCGTGTGCTAGGCCAAGTGCGAGTTACCATCAAAACTACTTCATACAGGTTGATACAAAAATAAAAAGAATTTTCTCAGAATTTCCTTCCTAAATAGCACCGTCTCCTCTTCATTCTCCCCTTCACAGGAAACAACGAGTGAGAGAGAAAAGCAAGCCAACGAGCCAACTCACTTTTCCCATCAGGGCGCCGCCAAAAAGACTTCGCCTCGGCATCACCAGCGATGAAGTCCGGCATCGAGTAGTCGTAGGTTCTATCAGGCGCAATGGCCAACTCGGCAAACCTCAGGCCTTTCAACTCGTCTTTAGAACCTATGCCCAGAGGTCCCGGGTTCAATCCGCACACTCAGCATTTTTACTGATAGATTCCTTGGCCATCTCCCTATCAAAGTAGTCCAACGCAAACGGTTGCGTGCTCCACGGCGGCCGTGCTGTCTTCTCTACAACCCAAAAGTCTCCTTCCGAGCCACCACGACCAGCAATCCTACTCGACCGTTTCTGCCGATCGCCGCTTGGCCGACTATCATCACGTCCCGCGATGGGCTCATCTAGTCTCCCTATGCTAGCATCAAAATAACCACCATCATTGCCTTTGGCGGAGTAGGCGAATTCTGAAGGGAAATTCTCTAATCGTCGTTTATATTTCTGTGGACCGCAAACCCTGTAACCACTTCGGATCAACAGCATAATAAAACAATCACTCATACAGATGGGAAAAATAGAGAAAATTATTATTTTTTCAGCCAAATCAATACCAACTTTTCCGTTAAAAAGAATTTTCGCAACAGAAAAAATCTTTTCTGGAAAAAAACATTTTCTCCTTAACCAGGATTTTCAATGCAATAAAATTAATATTTTTCAGCCGACCATCCAGGCTCTTACCCTTCATGAACGGTTTTGAACGTCGACGTTCGTGCGGCGGAGGGACCCCTTTGGCACCGTATATCCCCATCCGCGATGGATTCTTCATGAAGTTGCCTGATGGCTCCGAGTTGACCTATCCAAAGATACTCCCTTCCAAGTGATGGCCTACAACCTACCAGCGCATCCGTGCCGATTCTGAAACCAGGGGCGTCCGCGTACGTCCACGGTGGGCGATTCTTCTGAAAATCCGACCAATTCTGCCAAGCGCACGGTGCAACCTCGGATACCCAGCAAACAAATCTCGAGGCAAGGAGACAAATACCCCTCCTCACCACCATCCAGTAGCCTCACGGAAATGACGACGACAGCCTACCGGTTTTCGCGCCCGAGCAATCGCTCTCTTCCTCAAAACCTCCGCCTTCAACTCAGCATAAGCCTTCCTTTTCGACTCCGCCAAGGCCGCGCGTCCCCGTTGTAAGGCTACACAATAATGACGAATATCTTACACGGGAATCTACTCAAAAGCGACCACCTTCGTGATCTTCATGGATCAACCTTCGATACTCTTCTAACGATGGAGATGGCATAGCGGACATAGAAAATCAACTGGGAGCGATCGAACTTGAGAGGGATACTAAGTAGCGCCGCTGCGATCCACAGTACTGAAACAAGAACGTATCCAAAGGTTGTTCATGGGCTCATACAGATGAAAAGATACCAACACGACACCAGCTAACTAAAAAGATACGACGACTTCCACCGTCAGGATTGAACCAAAAGCGCCACAGTGAATGTCCATTAATAATGAATCGTTAAATATTATTATAAAATCATACAAGGGACCAACCGCCCACCAACGCCCCTGCCAGACGAGAAGCATCATCATCATCATCATCATCGTCATCATCATCAGCTGGGGTACCCTTCCCCTCTGGCTTGGCCTTCCCCTCAGCCACCTCCTCCTCATCATCGGAGCTGTCCACCGAGGCAGCCAGAGCCGCCACCGACGTCTTCAGGTACCCCAACGACGATGACGCGAAGCCCCAGGCAGACGACGAAGAGGGCGCTTCTTCTACCGTACCGCTCTCTTCCCTACTCTCGTCACTAGAATCGTCTTCAACAGCCTGGGCAATCTCAGTCGCTGTTGCCTTAACACTCTCATATCCCCTCCGGAGCAGCCCTCCCACAGTCCCTACACTTTCCTTCTTATCTTCAGCTTCGCTAGTATCATCACTAACATCATCCTCCACCGCCTGCGCCAGCTCATCAACACTCGCCTTCAGATTCTGCAGGCCCTTATAAAACACCCCCGACAATCCCAAACTTGTTTCGTGATCAACAGCAGCTGTCGAATCCGTTCCTTCCGGCAAAGTACTAGGCCCTTCCTGCCGCGCCGAATCCTCTTTCGGCTGCGCGTCTTCACTCTCGTCCCCTTCCTGAATTCACCGAAGTGTATCCCCAAATGAGCCCTACCACCACCCACCATGACAGCCTCCCTGATGGTCTCCCAAAGGCCCAGATCCGACTGGCTCTCCTCCGCAGAATCATCCCCTTCCCCGATACACCTGTCCAGCTTCATTCAACGATATTACCGTCTCATCCGTGACACGCGAAGTGCCGTTTTTCTCCAAGCGAATTTCACTCAGTAGAAATCCCGAATGTGTTTGCATTTGGCATGTTTTCTTTCATATCACGGATGAGGCTACCAAAAGGCTACTACCACCACCACCCACCATAGTGAGGTAATATAAGGACCGTGCACTTTTCTTAGGCTAATTCGAAAAAAACGAAGATTTTTGCGTTAACAGAGAGCGTTTGGATTCGAAAGTTAGGCGGCATATACATTTTGCGGCGTGGACTTTCATTGGAGTTTCACCCGTAATACGTGAAGGGACGTGGTTTCACGTCAGTAGTGATATCAGTGATTATCATATTTTCGCAAGTGTTTTTCATATCGCGCGTGAAACTCCATTGATATATACATCAACCGTTTCATCGACCGTTTCGATCGACCTCAATAATAACAGGCTACTCCAAGAATCTATCAGAGTTGCACTCGGGAAGATATTACCCACAATTCATACCACACCTTCCCTTATTACTCTGAGAACTCTGAGGAGCGACAGTCGCCTCGGTAGTTTCCTCAGCGACGACCGCGCCTTTTTGAACCGCGTCGAGCTCTGGCGCCGACACACCGGCACCCCGGAGTTGTTCAGTCCTTTTGATAAACCTTTCATCACAACGGATCTGAAGCTGCTACCATCCATGAAGCATCACGACCAGCTAAACTTACCCGATCCACTGCTATACCGTGGTCGGTAAGGCACTCCAAGGCGGTGATGATGGCGACAGACGGCGACGGTCCTGTGGAGAGCTTCTCCAACAAGGCCTCTACTACTGCCTCCGAGCTTCCCGTTTCATCTTCCTTATTCATATGACACGATGTTATCAATTGTTCCGTGAGCATCCGTGCTGAAGGGAAGGAGCCAGGTGGTATCTCTGGCGTCAAATATTTACACAACTTAATAATAACCATGCCACACAACTCAAATTACGCATCTATAATTATTATTCATACATCACAATGAAGACCGCACTGTGCCACCTGCCTCATAGTCGGTGCTCTCGCATATCTTGCAAGCTTCAACCATGGATACGCCATAGAATCCCTATTCTCACCGCGGAAACACAAAGCCAACACGGTTTCTTACCCTTTGACGGATCTTCGCTCCCTGCGATCTCCTCTATTCGACCTTGGATACCATCAGCAACTTCTGCCTCTGCTGTTGTCTCAGAGGACATTATACTCATCACTACCACACTTTCCCCTCCCAATCCCGACACCGCCATCTGCCCAACACCAGCCTGCTATCTCAGAGAGGATAGAAACGTCGGAATCGTATCTTCACGCTTGTATGAAACGGCGAATCTTTTCCGCTATTGCTGTTGCTGTTCTTGCTCCGGGTTCTCCTCCTCGACATTCTCATCGTCACCTTCCGGAGCTTCTACGGTGAATCGATCCTCCTCTTGCGTGTTATAACTACCACATTTCCCACACTTCATGCCCATGATATGAAAGGGCACCTTCGGCGTTATTGACCTAAAAATGCATCATGCCGGGATTGAACCCAGGACCTTTCCCATGAGACTCACTCGCAGTCGTTGCAGTGTAGCCTGACGAATGTTGTTCGATATTCTTTCGGCATTCTAACTCGAGCAACCTCCTCATCTATTACTCGCCATATACCCGACATATCTTCCTGCGTCGACTTGTTACACAGAGGACACCTGCATGCACACTTATCATACCACAACTTTCCCAAATCGTCGGCCTTACCGCATCGCCTGAACGATAGTCGGAGCATTCCTCTGCAACTCTCTCAGGCAAGTCGAGTGAATACCATGGCCGCACCGGAGTACCACCGCCTAAGACAACGCGATACCGCATACCACACATCGCCCACTTCGCCGGGCAGAGAAAGGTCAACCCAACAAAGTGGCGTACACAGGGCTCCTACTACGGGAGCACCTGCGGAGACACCAATGCTCATTTGCACATTCCATCCCTATTTACGCGATAATCCGAAGAAAACACAAGTAAGGAGCGTCGAGGCCTCGACTCGAGGCCGTACGCATCATCATGGAGCTGGGCGAATGCCGAACAACGCGAGCAGACCTCGGCAGATACGAGATTCGCCTCGATCGGGCCTCTGTGGAGGAGATAAATTTCATCTGCCGATAGTCAAACGTTATGAACAGTAGTTCAAGCATCACAGTTTCACTCAAGCGCACATATCTTGGGCGTGCGCGAACCGCGCCTGCAGGCCGCACATTGTCGACAGGAAGTCTCGACGTTCTTGAGATGTAATGGACTCGAGCCAAGCACCGCAGCTCTGCAGGCTGTTGCTCAAAATAGCGCTCACAATACCGTGGTGCTTGTCGAATCTGCCGCCTTCCCAGGGAGTGCGCGTCGACAGTAGCTAGACCTCCGCGCCCAGTCGGCGCTCAACCTTCTCCGTGAAACCGGCGGTTCTGAAGTAAGTGGCTTTGTCACAGTTGACTTCCCAGAGAGTGCCAACGAGAACATGAGCCTTGAACAAGTCTACTATAGAGCTCATCAGGGACCTGTTAACGTTTGACGTACCACGTAGTGCGGCACCGACAACTCAGCATCTGAGACTTCTCACCCAAGTAGACCACGTAGGCCTCTATGCAGAGTCCATACTGAGTGGTCTAACCCTGGATTGAGCCTGTGACGTTGCCTCCAAGGGAGACACCCCCTCAGATGTTGCATAGCCAGTGGCCATAAGACCAGAGCAGATAGTTTCAGCGGAGCGATGGATGCCCACGGCATCAGCTGCATCGACCCGAGAAATGGTGAGAAATAAACAAGCCTTGGTGTCGCGCTCCATTGATGTGACCAGTGCCATCCAACTTCTATCCCTGCTGCCCATTCACGTCACCACTGCATGGTCCGGACTTCCCAGGATAACTTTTCTATTCCAACAATCACACCCATCCCAGAAAGAAGCCCACCAGGTGCCTCCCTTTACGCGCCCCAGGCGGCCACGAACCCGGCAGACGAAGGCTGTCGGAGGGTATCAAGCCGCTACAGTAGTAGTAGCAGTGATAGTTACTCGGGATTTCCCGAAAGCCATAAGTTTCAGATAAATTTGTGTATTTCAGATCATGCTATCAAGCCTTCGCTCTGGTAGCTGCGTCAAGCACGCTCATTCCAGCTACACCCATCAAGAACCCCTCAAAAAAAGTCGCCGACAAACCTTTTCCTCGCATCATGAGCGGACTCGCGCATTGTCGGGGTGTATTTCGGATTTCTGCCAACAGCCGGATCCGCCGGAAAGTACCAAAAGAAGACCATCATTCGCACACGAGTTCGATCGGACTCGTGCTGAGGGTCATCAAACACGACATGCCCAAATTACCGCTCTACATGAGCCTGATTTTCGTGAGTGAATCCAGCAAGTTCAGAGGACTGTGACGAGTGACGAGATGAACGGCCACTTACCGGTATTGTCGATTCAAAGAGACTTGCTTGGCACACCGGGCAAACGTTCTTCATGGTCTCAGCGGAGAGGCAATGATGATTCTCGAAGACTTCAGGAGGGTAACAGGCCGCACATCTAACAGTGGCAAGAAAAACGTCACTGCGCCACGGGAAAGGGAATCCGCGAGGCGACAAGCGACATCAACAAACTCCTAGGCAACTGAGAAACACAGAAAGCCCTTTGCAAGCTCCAAAACTGCTTATGATGAGTCTAATACCGTCACAATTCCACAGCCCAAGATTCACTCTTCTTAATTTTTCGAACGTAGTAATCCGCGATGAGAGAGGGAGAAAACTCCGCTCAGTGAAGCTTACCCATAACAGTGCTTGTAATTCTCTCGACCACCCACTCGGCAAATACCACAACCATCGCAATGGAAAGCACCTACGAAAAACGGCACAAAATTACCGCTCATCATCATCAGCGCCAACACAACCTCACCTTTCTCAACTCCTTTATCATCCCAAAATTTGCACTTATCGCAGTAATATTCAGCAAACCGAATACCACACTTTTCGCAAATCGCCGCCGGCTTCTGCCGATGAAAGCAACTTTCACACTCAATCTCTTCGATCTTCGTCCGATCCAATTCGTGAGCCTTCTTATAATCCCGTTCATTCGCCATTCTGAAATCGCCAAAAAAATCTTCACGCCAAAACCGACGGTCAACCGTGCTCACTTGGATTCATTGTGGCAGTGTCGACACCAGAACCATTCTCCACAGCAGGGCGCCAGAATTTTGCACCGTCGCTTATAGTGCTCACAACCCTCATGCTCTCCCGCGGGTTGATTAACAGCTAAATTGTCACTCTTCGACGGCTCATCTGATCACAAATCGATCAGCAGGGCGCGCGCTCTTCATCACTCACCTTCTCCATCGTTAGACTCTGCATCGCTAAATCCGCTGTCAGCATCATCGTCTTCGTCAACTTCGTACCACTGAGGAGAAAAATTAACTTTTTCTATAAAAATTTCACATGAGCTTGAAACGGTTACATCATCTTCATTATCAGCAGGCTCCTCCTCACCCTCTTGCCTCGGCACCTCCTCTTGCCTATCTTGCTCATCTTGCACTTCCTCAACGTTCTCTGTATGATTCTCCCCAGTCATCGTGTGGAGGTTTGCTACGGTAAGGTAAACTACCGTTGCTACTACTAATACCACTACCGATTCACGAATCGGCGATAGTCGGGGCAATTTACGGAAATACAGCCGAGGGTTTCGGCACGGAAAAGTAAACCAACTGAATGACAACAGTCACCTTGAATAGAATTATACTTATTCATGAGGCGTATCTTAGGTTGACCATAGCACTAGACCGGAATGCAAGATACCCTGACCCTCAACTCTACTGCGCATGATAATCAACAGGCAATTATCATGATCACAATCATGGTGTCTTCCAAATAGTGACTCCCATCTGGCCGATATAAAAATAACAGTAGCACCGTTTTTCATGTGTAACATATGTTGCAAAATGATGACCTGAAAAAATCAGCAAACTTCAGAATATTCAACCTTTCACGCTAAATTCCCCGTGAGCATGCTCGGTAACAATTATGAATAAAACAGAGCTACAAGATTCCGAATTTTTAGTGAAAATTTACCGCAAATTAACGGTGTTAAAAAACTGACGAATCGCCAATGTCGTAAAAAAATATTACCATCGCCAGGGACGATGGGGAAAAAAATTTTACCATTGTCAGCATCGAAAAAAGCGACGATTTTTTCGGCTAAAATTCCACCCGCCTTCCGTTTTCTCACCAACAATAACGTGCCAAGTGCCGTGGCCTCCCCCTTCCCCATAAGCCGTCTCCATCTCGGTCTTCAAAAAGTGCGCTATCTCTGATTCATTCATAAAATTCTCCTGCAGAAAAAAATCGTAAATTTCTCACAAAAATAAAATTCCCACCTGAGCGTAAGTAGCCTTGGAAATAGCGAATTCGAGCATAGCTGGGTCCATTTCCTGCAGCTTCACCACCGGCCTTGCCACAACGGCAGACCCGCCACTGGTAGCAGCCGCAGCAGCAGGATGATTGGCGTTGGGAATCGTCATGAAAATTATCACCACTACAGTGCTCCAAATTTGAAATTTAGCCTAAAAAGTTGATTTCGCCTCTACTACTGAGAGTTTGAACTCAACCTGAACCCTCTTACAGAATAATAAAACACGCAATATTTCTCTGATCTCTCCGATACTACTGCGACACAGGTCGTGAGATTTCGTGTGTGAGGATATCACTTATGAAGAAACAAGAAAATATATCAAAGTCAATTCAATACTCGCTCGCCCTAGTAAAATTTCTGAAACGGGATTTTTTCGTTAACACGCTATTCGCAGCAGAGACATGAACACACCTGCGGGAAACTTAGGCTATATTCCAAAATAATTTGGAGCACTGTATCATCAGCAACATACTTTGAAACCTACAAAGACGTGGTTCGAGCTATAAGATATCTACAAGATACGCAAGTGTGCGTAACCGCACTCAGAACAGTCAAAAAAATAACAAACTTTTCTGCAATAATCATGCCGACGTTTTTCACAATTTGCGGCAGTAAAGAGGGTACCAAACCCAACGCCAATACGCATACTGCGCAGAAACTCGGAAACTATACACGAAAAAATACACTAATTATACTGACATCATAACAAGATACACGGCGCGAAAATCTTTCACTGCGCCACGAAATTGGCTTCTGAGCCATCCTGGACCTCGCCCCACTTGCCGAAGGATATGGCAGTGCTGCTGCCTTCTAGCAACGCCACGGCTTTACCTTCACCTTGCAGTCGCTCCTCTGAAAAAAATGGAACCGAAATATTTTCACAAAATACAACATGCAAGAAAGAAATTGACACATAAGTGAGAGTTGAGAATTTTCAAGACCGAATCTCGGTTTAATTTTCTAGAGAAAGTAATTGTGCAAAGATGACTGCCACTAGTTTCGATCAGATTCTTTGAATACGTGCATCAGGAGTTCGAGGGCGACGCAACCGTTTCTGACGAAAACCCGAAAGTATTCCTATTATCCTCAGGCGATAATTTCCGAGGAGAGACGGTTCCCGTGACAATAGAATGCGGATGGGAAAAGGAAAAGAAAACAATCGGGGACGATCAGAAAATAAGAAAAGAAAAAAACACCTGGGAAATGAGAGAAGCATACCGTACTGCAGTTCTACCGGCTGGATTTCTAAGAACGGAATCAGCGCGATTCGTGAAGAAGGGTTGACGATGAGTCGCAATGATAGTTTGTTAAATTCACTTTTCGGTATGCAAAAAAATAGAACACGTGACGATCCGCACCTTCCGAGAGAGTGTCCAGCAGAAGATGCCACACCGCAAATGGTTTGGTCATACCCGACATCAACAACGCAAAAATATATACCTGACAGGAATCTTCATCATCCTGAGCTCACACACGGAAGCCTAAACTCAGCAAAGATACTACGACTATAATGACGCCGTCGCCGGTTCGATTCACTGGCGGTCTAGGAAGTAACGATGAGCTCTTTGTTACCACAATGATCTCACAATCTGAACTCCTACTGCAGTTACATCAGACAGTCTCACTCGATCCCGGCAAAATCCATTCCTCAGCAGAGGGCCGGCCAACCGCTGCGCTACTCAGAGCACTCTAACGCCGCTTGACACGAAAATTCAGCTTCCGTTTTCGAGGACAAGTAATCGCCAACTCACCGGCATAAGGTCATCCATATCGATCAACTCTTTCCTCCCCTCGCTAGCCTTTGCCGCATCCTCCCTCAGCAGTGGTGCCACCGACAACAACGTTTCCATCGCCGTCGGATAAAAACCTGCCAATGCTCAGAATAGGATACCGGAAAATATCTATCCTATTTTCCGGCTAGTCGGTCCTAGCAGCTTCCCAATACGTCTAGCGGTTCTCACGAGCGCTTAGCGGATACGTGGCGAAGGGTCTCGTGATGGAATTGCGGGTATCCGATTATTCCGTCACAGCAACGACCCGGGTTCGATCCAGCCTGACCATCCATCACCCCTTTTCAACCACGAACGACTAGTCGAAAATTTCATACCCTAATTTCGTATCTTTCATGCATCAACCAAAAAAAATCCAATTCCATTTTTCAGAAATATTCCACGTGCGTGCAAACTACCAAAAAACGTATCTTTCGGTTTTCACTATTTTTCGAGGCGCCCAACTCGAACGACCAAGCGACTTACCACCCTCCGCCTTCATTGCATCTTCAACTTCGTGCAGCCGCTCACTCCCAGCCACATACAACTGTTGTAAATCAGAGGATTCACCGGCTTGACCTGAACCCACCAAGTGCATGCATCAACCTAAGATACCATTTTCCAAATTCCTACCTATAAAATCCTCTCTAACACCACACAGTGCCGGCAAGCTTTCCACAGTATACCTCCCTCGCAACCGGTCACATCGATACACAAACTCCTTGTCGTCTTGCGAGTAATACCGACAGTATCTGTGAAAGGTCAAGTGACCATAAAAATCCATGACCACTGGTTTGCGCCATTGAAAATGAATCCCTCCGCCCCGTCCGGATTGACAATTCCCACCCACGCGCCGCAAATGAAGGTGAAGGGCATCATGGAATCTCGGTGTCAAAAGCTGCCCTCTCGGGCTGCCTATCGGTGTCCAGGCACTCTGACAGGCTGCGCTCAACTATGGCGCGGAAACTCTCAACAGTTCATATGATGTGGTGCTCCAAAATAGATAGTTCCGGAACCACTCGGCGACCAAATCGTCGTTTCTCTTCTCGAGTCGCTGGGCCCTTCAGACTGACACTCATTCGAGCTTCATTGAGCGCGGCTACGTCCTCGGGGAACTCCACAAACACGGCTCTACTCAATGATGACATGAACGATTTGTGGCGATAATGCTCCCTTTGTAATACGCGACCTAATCTGAGCTTAAAATGCATACAATCAAGTTTGATGCAGCGGAGGGAGGCCTTCAGCCAAGCATTCCCAGTAGTGTAATCTTCGCTGCAACATGAAACATCCACATATAATGCGGTCAGCGTCGTGCCGCCGTAAGATTTCAGTCAAAGCAGGCCGAATGTACTTAGTAGCAGTACTGGGAGTCAGGTAGACACCTAGGACTATCTCAGCGTCTCCAATCACGGTTAGCGCCTGACAAGTCTCGGCGTCTAAGACAGTCTTGGCAATTCTTCAGGTATGGTCCAGAGCCACCGAGAACCTTCTTTACACAGTCTTCAGCTCGCGTTGCAGGAACCGCTTTTGCAAGGCGAAATCCGCGAGAAACGCTGCCTTGATAAGGCTCGAAGATACCGAGAACCCAGGAAAGGCCGCGAAGTCCAGGGCGGCAGACGGTTTGTTTGGCCAAAATGCCCCAGATAAGGCCATCTCCCAACATGGGTTGAACAGCGCCCTTGTATAATCCATCAATAAATCACGATTGAAGGATTCAGCAGCAGCGCTCAGGGTTTTCCCGGACCGCTGCCACTCAACAACTTCCTTGTCGACACCCTTTCGATCCCCCGGTACAAAGAAGGGTGCCTGTATTTGGGCACTCCAGGGGAGCGACGATTTATAACCACTGTCGATGCTTCGAAAGAATCGAACACACAACCCACACTTCAATTCACAGTATACCAGGCGATACGGGAACTTCCCTCTGCGATAGATAAGTTAACCGTGAGTGACACCATTAACCTTCTGCACATCAGGTCCATGGCAGTACACGTATTTCCCGCCAGATGATGCCAGATGAAGGCATCATGATCCAGTAGTCATTCTGGTAAGTGAGGATAAGGCAAGCCAGTCTTGACCAGTCCCTCTAGATCTCGAGCTCTCAACCACACGCCGACACGGCAGGCGTGGTTCTACTCCTCATGAGGACACCGATTCGCCCCCGGTTGGCCTATCGAAGTCTCCCACGGTCTTGGGCAGAGGGACCAAGCTCGGCTTCGCATTTGGTGCCGAATGAGATATGGTTGTTGCTTTTGGCCCCTCCACCCGGCCCGTCATTATTTTTCAATTTTCCTACCTGTGAATACCGTAAATCCCACAACTCGATAGCTCCCTCGTCATGAGGGGAGCGGATGAACATTTAGCAAACCGCACAAGGACAGCGATAATTGGAGGGGGAAAGGCACTCGAGGAAAAATGTGTAGCAGATTTTTGACTGATGACAGGTTGATGGCCGTCCGATTCGATTTCAACAATCGATCAAGTGATCGATTTCCAACTTACATATTCCATAAGATCCCTCCAACCCTCCCATACAAATATCTACGCACACAGCATGTTGCAGAAGGAAGATACTCCCGATACATCTGACACACAGCAACCTCCCACGAACCATTCAAGAACTGCCGCCAAGCAACGACACAGGAATTCACCACCGATCTACAATCACTCCCGCATACCACACCAAACGAATAACGTTCGCTGATGGCTGTTGATATACAGTCGCTGACACCAACGGCCGCATCTCACCCCCACACGTTGCACTTCCTCTCTCCTCAGGCAATTTACAAAATGTGAGCAATTGCAAACCCGAATTCTACAACAACTACGCCACCGTCATTCCGCCGGCGGCGGCGTCGATTTTTTCTGATACTCCCTGCCTGTGATAGTATCCATGCTCAATTAGCGGTGAACTTTACGACCCAAGCAGGTTCGCAGTGCTACTAGAAATCATAATGATCATCCCCGTGATCTATCTCTAATAGTTCTACGTTTCAAAACTATTCCATCATAGACGAGGTTCCGATCGCCCTTTCGGTTTCAACTACGAATATTTCTCCCGTACCACACGCGCCGCGACTCAGTCTTTTACCTGGAAACCACGAAAACAGCACTCACCACATCCTGAGCCACCGAGAGCCCCTGCGCCAATATATTCTTCCTTATAGACGCGGTTATCCTCTCCGCGGCTGCATCAACTTCCGTCGTCGGCTCTGGAAGATGCGGAAGCGTCCAGGAGGGCTAAAAAGAAAACCGACAGTCATCCGGCCGGCAGCAGAACCCTCCACGATTCCCCGCATACTCTGGGAAGGCTACACCAATACCAGTATCTTAGGTTGAACCATGCTTTTCATAAAACTCAACCATCCATTCTTGTAATGCTCACTACTACTAGTGCCGAGTTATCAATCGCATTTGGCAGCTCCCCCAAGTCTCGTATACGAACCAGACAAAGCGGTTGCACGCGGAATTACACGGATGATAAGAAAACTCTGTGCCAGAGGCGATCTCATACGCGTTCTACCGAAAAATAACTCCTACCGCACCCCAATATTACTTCTTCCCGGGGTAAATATTTCCGCCGAAACTCCTCACAAAATGATGCTGCTTCGAGACCAACGCTGTAATTCATATTCTCGAGTATCTAAAGGTCGACCGAAGGAAGATACAAAACTGGTCTACAACCATGCCCGTCAGGCGATAAACCGATCCCCTGTCGCCTGGCCTTTCACGGAGCATCCGCCAAGAGAAGGCTTCAGCCAAAATTTTTGTTCCCGCATTTCTCCCAGCAAAAACCATTTTCAAAATTTTCTCCAACTTCAAATATTTATTGCTATTTTTTTGCAATATTTCTGCCACCGTCGAGCGCATCTTCAAATGATAAGATTTGACCTCTCTTCAAAAATACACCATCACCGGCTCCCAACCACAGCCGACCTTCCCCACGAAACCCCTTCATCAACCTAAGATTCTCGTCCACCAACAAATGCGCACATCACCTTCGACGCGGTTCGCCGAAATTCAAACAGAAAAAGAATTTCCCCAAAAATTTCAAGACAATAAATACCCACCCAAGCAGTACACCTCGGAAAAACTCATACGCATCCTCTGCCCCTCTTCCTGAACCATTCTCTTCGATAGCCCTGAACCAGAAATCTTGCTCTCTTACGAATTCTTGCTCTTCCCCAACGTCTATTACCCATGCATCACACTCATCCAGTAGTGACTCAAACCACCTAATTTTGCCTCCAGCTGAGTCTCAACTTCTCGATTGGACGGGCTGTCGGACGCCGTGAAAACTAACATTTTGAACTCGCCGCTACCCTCGGACGACTTCTCATCTGCACTGCCGCTGCTGCTTTTCACAGTGCAACGACAAACAGCCTGAATCAGCAAATCGACGTGGTGGATAAATTACACGAGATAGAGGCTGCCAACGCCTCATCATCCCCACCCGCAAGAAACAAAGCACCCATCTACAACTTGAACTCAGGTGGCAGTGCGTGAGTCGAAAAAACGGATATGTTGAGAATTTGTGGGTGGATGTACTATTTTCTCTGACCATGTGCGACTACCGCCAACATGTCTCCCCTAGTCCGCAGCCTGTTCGCGATTTTACCATTTCTCCGTCAAAAGATTTCACGACCATGTACGACCACCATCAGCATGATTCCCCTAGTCCGTCGTCTGTTCACCATTTTATCCGCAAGAAATTACGTTTATATAGTTCTACTCATCACGACACTAAATCACGCAAGAAAACCGTGGCCTTCCTTGAAATCCCAAACTCGGCCAGAAGTCCCCTTCTTGTCAATAATAGCAAGAAAAATCCCCAACAGCCAGTCCCCTCACGCGGACGCCCGTATTACCAAATTCTTAACCATACTCTGTGATCGGTTCCACACCGGTGACACACATTTAAGGAGAGCTGGGGAGCCTGAAAAAAGTATCCTCGAACAGCGTACACCGACTCAACTTCGTCGTTTTATCTTCGAGAGATTCTCCTCAACGCAAACAGCGGAAACTAACAGACAACTTCTTCAACCAAAAACAAGCAGAACTCGTTAAGGCAAGCGCTAGCAGATTACATATGTCCTCGCATTGCTATCGCAAATAGTAGCCTACCCAAAAATTCATAAATTCATCATACCCTACCCGAAAATTTCACAAACTCTCACAACCTTCCAAGGTACGCTCCGCGCGGCTTCATCAACTACCATAAACTTCTAACAAGGGTTGATACTCACTCAATGAGAGGTCCTTCAGCGCAGTAGTGGACGTAGATGCCTTCTCGTAAACCGTGTATCCGAGAGAAGCACAAACGTCGTCGAAAACCTGAGAGAACTAATGCTGCACCTCCATGTCTCTCACGCGTAAACGTCCAATAGTAAACCCCGACGACCCCGCATCGACGACAGCCACAAGCATAGACACATGAAGTCCATCCCGAAGCTTATACGAAATATGAAGACGTCTGCTTAGGCCACTGGTTCACCCAAAAAAATCGAGTTTTAGTCGCACACATTTTCGTCGGGTTGTTTTCTGCCGCTACAGTAGCCGCACTACTTCTCTCAAGGTGGGAGCATGCCCGTCGACGAGCAACTCGCGACAGATTTCGGAGTATTCGACCGTACAACACAGCGGAAGGGCCCTACGAGGCCGTAAAGGGGCTGCCCAACGCAACCTCGCACTCCGGAAAATTTATGGTTAGGTTTGTTCCGAATCGCTGCCAAAAATTGCATTTTACCCGCGATTTGGCACTTCACTTTGGGAGAGTCTGGACGCGTATGGTCGTGGGCGAGAAAGCAAACTACTGCGATGTTTTGATTTACCGTTCCGCGACGACGGAGTCTCAAAAATCACGAAAAGTTAATAAAATTTTTTATTTGCTGCAGCTTAAAACTTCTAAAAATGAAGAACGTATTTCATCAGAGTTTCCGAGGATGATGATTATCACCAACAGAAATCAAGGCCGCCTTTCCGATGTCATCAACTCATAAAAATTCGCTAAATTTGTCATGTCAAGTTGACAAATTTCCAAATTCAACGTAAATTCAAAATACCGCTGTCCCCTTTTTCTGAGTGGAAACGAAATTCTACACATTTGGCATTGTAGAACATACGAAGCACACGTGAAAGCCCTAACCCCGACCACTGCCACTACCTGTAATAAAAGGTCCTTACTGCAGGATGAGGGGAAGACGCGGCTCATCTTGATGATACCAGACAGCTCGATCGCCTCCTCCAGAAGTTCGTCCGACGCGGATTGTTCAGACGCCTCTACCATGCCTTCAACAAAACTACCACAGCAGCGCAGGATGAGAATCGCGCTGCAAAATCTTGAGGCGAGCGCTACCCCAGAGCCACAGGTTCCATCCCGGCAGATCCATTTCCCGTGCCATTTTTCCCTTTTGTCATCGATGAGTGTATTGTCGGTTGTGTTGCGTGATGGACTACATCGCTGCTCACATAGTCGCCCCTACCTCCATCCACGTGACTGCCGTGCCTTAGTCGTGGCCTGGCTGAAGAATCATCGTGGTCACGAGGACTTGACCAGGCGAGTTTACAACGACTTGATACTTCGAGTGGGCGCCTTCCTCGACCCTCCATCGCCTGTTCATCACGAGAAGCATACTACCATCTCGTCTACGGCAAGTACTGTGACTTCTGCTACCTCTAGAGGCCGCCAATTCGACCTCCTGCGCATCTTATTTTTATGTAACGCATGCACCGACCCATGGATTCACTTTGGGCGATCGACTCAACGGCATCGACCACGACCCAGACGTCCTCCGTGCCATCTCGGACCCCTTTATCCGTGAAAACTCCAGCGCTTTGCTCCACGGTTCCCCTGTGGGTGCTGAAAGAAGGAGCCTCACCATTATTGAGCCTCTAAAACGGCTAACCGAGCGTGAAGTTTACGCACACTAAGCCGCGGGCTTCTTTGGAAATTCCGTGGCCAAGTTTACGAGAAGGCAGCATACTCGTCTTCTCGGATGAACTCCGTCGTTTCTGGTCTTACGAGCGTCTCTCTCGGCAACCCCGAGGAGGACCCCATTGGTTGTGTGAGTTCTCCTGTTCCGCCTTAATCTCAAGCCTACACTGCAACTCCAGGACATGCTGGAAGCCTGGTCGCGTAAGTCGAACGATAATACCATCTCTCTGCGATACTCGTGTGCCATCAGGTTTGATAATATCCCCAGCGAAGCATACGTGACATAGTGAGAATGCAGCTGCAAAAGAAAGTCCATTACAGGCGAGGTGAGTCTCGTGAATGTGACCGATGTCGCCTAGTGATTCCCTGCTCAGGGTCCTCTTACATCGACCTGAAGCGGCATCACGACCGTGCTGGGAGGGTTCCTGTTCTGCGACCAGCTGCGTACTCGGAGCGAAAGTCTGTAAGTTCCGCATGCAAGTCCTGTGGGTGGTCATAGCTTTCTGCTGACCGCAAATGGCGAGCATGAGAGAGCAGCCCATACCAACGAACGCAGCCGTAGCGCCTCAAAACGATCGGACTGAGCACCGAAGCTTGAAGGCAGCGAGACGGCGCAAACGGCTGGAGGTGTTGCATAGGCCCTCACGGGCTGTTGTAAAACGCTGAATTCACGGACCAAGCTTTTATCGAGTCTTCCGAAGCCCTCCTCGATGCATCCAGTCACTTCGCTTTGCACCAGTTCGTCGATGTCGTCCTACTATTAACGTGTTTCTGCGCATGAGGAAAGTCTCGTCTTGTTCACGCTGTGAGTGAGTAAAGTAGGAGATGGTCGTTTGATGACAGGTGGGAGCGTCCTTCTGCCAGCCATCCAATGATGCGCCACTTCAGTGAACGCGAGAATCTTCCCGAACGCTGTAGGTGAATCGCGGACAGTCGGTAAGATTTCGTGAGAAAGCTTGCCTTGGTGAAAACGACTTCAGAGTGGGATCAAATAAGTGCGGGAAATTTGTCGAACGGAGTGGAAAATTATTTTTCAAAAATTTCAAAAATATCGATCTGAAATTGAAATTGAAATTTGAAATTATTATGGCAAAGGAGAAATCGATCGGGAAGTGGTAGAATAACCCGGGTTGTCGATATCAAGAAGACGGCACCAGCGTCCGTCGATCCGATGGATACCATAATCTTTTCCGAATGCCAAACAGCCGTTCACAAACCACTTTGCATACCGGCGAGCGCCGGGAATGGAAAAAACAAACAAATTGCTTTGTCACCCAAAATTAATATTTTATACAAACGATTTTAAATCCTGAAATACCCGAAGTCGAACTATTTTGATCCAGTTCCGGCTCAAACCGCCGCCAACTCCTCCTGCAACTCGAACACATAATTTTAAGCTCATGAAACACGGTACAACACTAATGCTCGTGAATCAATGAGTCGATTCTGCCAAAGGCAACTTCATACTTCAATGATTCGATCCGGTGGAAGTTCCTCCGGCACGCCTGCCATGTGATACCGTCGGCGGAAGCGTTTAAACCGAAGTTCCACGCCATTGACGTTGATCATATTGAGATAGTGAAGCCGATGAAAAATTTCACGATGAGGTAAGCAACGAACAACGAGACGCGCGACTAATTCGGCGACTACCGTAGAGCATTCTAAATTGCATGGAAAGTGAGATTAAATGCGTGACACGCATTTTAAACTTAAGAAGTATTCAAAGTGATAAAACTTTTAACAAAATTCGATTTTCCGTGCCCCTTTGAAATCCAACGAAAAACATTTTATTTGCCTCCCAAAAAAGGTGTAGCTTAGCCGTTCGTTTTAGCAGCCAACACATGATAACAGTTGGCCGAGAAATGGTGTTTATGACTTCAACCGCAATCTTGAGGCCGTGCCAAACAGAGCTTCGACGTGGCTCGTGTTCGGTAATATCGCCAGACTGCGGAGCAGCGCGTTCTGGGAGGTCTCGCTCGAGCCGCTAGTTACCGAGTATCTTACACTCTTATCGCAGAGGAGGAAGAGCCTCTCTCAGCGAGGAGTTGGTGAAATGGTTGAACTTACGGTATTTGACGGAACGAACAACGGCGTACCGCGGAGGAAAGCGGAACGTCCGCTCTGTTCGTACCGACCACCTCAATGCAGCAACGATGTGATTCTCACATCGTGGAGCCAACAACATCCAAGGAAGTCTGTCAGCTGGCCCGTCGGTTAACGACATGTTAATATTTTCTGGGGATTTCAATCCGAACGGCTCCAGTTCCGTGACAGTTAGCATGGTAGCAATTCAGCAGTCTTCTACAAACTTAGGCGGAGCATGAAGAAGAGCAGCACGAATCTGCACTGCCTAAGCCACGGCTCGCCGTCTTCAATGTGTCAGCAAGAATCTGGTAATCGCCATACGCGAAGAAAAAGACGATGAGATAGATCAACCTTTCGCTGAACGTAAGTGGTTAAACGCACCATTTCAGCGAAATAACCAAAGCCGTCAGCATCATCCGCCATCACCGAGCCAGCGGTTCAGGCTCTTTCAACAAGGACATGTTCGTATCGGCGGCATTGGGCTCATAGTGATGGGTTCACCTCCGAGCTGGATTTGTCAAAATCCGTGCTGAAAGCTCTCGCGAAGTCGTGGCGCAGAAGATCTCCCTAAATGTTAGTGAGAGTCACAGGTGCGCTCATCCTCCGGTTTATCCGCCGCGCACTTCGCCCAAAAGCATCGACATCGGTTTGGCCCAGTCTTGTTGAGATGAAAGTAGCAAACGACAAACTTCCGTTTACACCGACCTCGACAGCCACATAGATAGGCCTTGAACAGCGTTCCGACGTCGCATAAGCGCAGAATGGCGTTTTCTTTTCGCACCAACTGGGGTCGACTGGGTCGCTGGCTGGAGACGCTGCAGCTTTGCAGAGAACCTAGAGGACGGGTGGCTCACATGTCACGAGATAAGGCTGCCTTTTACCTACAAGAAGAAATCTCCTTATTTGATCGCGCGTTCCGGAGTATGGGCACTTTTATCGTTCCAGCGCCAAACGCAGAATCCGTTTGAGGGTAAAGCCACAGTGAGAAGACTGGGCGACAATAACTGGGTGAGTTACTTCCGGTCGGTGTTCGCAGCTCGGCAAACAATAACGCAATGAGGGGACACCCCACCCAATATACTTCGTCACGCTGTGCCCTTTCCGGGATCTCTATCGCCCAACTGACGGAAGGTCAAATTCCAGTTCCGCGGCTGGCAAACTCCCGTCGAATTGTCGTTGGTGCGTTCCTGCTGTTGAACCATTATGTCGGGCGGCGGTCGTAATCCCACAGTCGCACCGGCGTAAAGCGTCCGCCTGGCACGAACCAAACAACGCAGGATTTCCTTAAGATTTTGCAAGCAAGAGTCGCCGCTCAAAAGTCCTTAGACTTTATAGACCATATCCCGAAGGCGAACGTTGTTGGGCGAAACCTGGTTTCGCCTTCGAAGAGCATGCGGCTCTCGAGCCAGATCGTGGTATGCGATGGTGCGCTCAACATTAAAGCGCTGGCGCTGGCAGCACAGTTTCCCGTTTTATCGTATTAGACCAGAGTCGCACCCACCGAGAGTCGCGTAAAGCTGGTCGTGCTCAGCCAACGCTTCGGTATCAACCTGAAACGAAATCACTTTTTCGCTTCCAGCAGTTTTATCCCTGTTTTCAGGTTATGAGGCATGCGTTCACGCGTGACGAGGAATGAACACTTGGTGAGGGATATTCAAACTGAACGCGGCGCACAAAGGTTAAAATATAGCGCAGCCAACAGGTTCAATGATACGAAGCAAGAATGAATGGAGTTATCGTCACCATAGTGAAAGCGCTGCAGAAGCGCGAATGACAGCGCCCCGAAATGTTTACTTTTTGTGGTGAGCGTTTGTCCACGCCATAACCAGTTTGCCCGGATTAGCAACGATGCTCCTTCAATGCTTCCAGTTTCGCGTTGTCCCAACGCCGTCCAGCAGTTCGCCCGCATAATTCTAGTAGCTCTGATTAGTACTAAGCATGGTTTCGTCCAGCCGTTACCGTCCCGGGTGTCGCACGTGCTTGATTCCAAACTGGGAATGAAGCTTTATTCAGTGCACCGCACTCGAAGTTACTGTTATGCAAGATCGCGGAGGCGGTGCCGCGTTCCGGATCTCAAGTTGTGCAAACCACTTTCAGCGAGTCATACATCGCCAGGTATTGTTCCGTGTTTCCAACATGAAGGGTGCGTCGTTCCCGCACCGCACGAGAATAGCCCTTCACACTTATCATTATCTGATGGGATAAGCTACGTGATAGGTACGACATTTACTTTCGTTTTTATAAACGCAACTCTGCGTCAAACAGGTAGTCAAAATCCAGTTCGTGATGAAGTTTATCACGCAGCATATAACGTAACGCCAATCGTTGTTCCCCGTTTGTGCTATGATCTCCCAGGGAAATTCTCCGCTAATTGCTTTTCAATTTGTAATTTTGCTATCTGCTATCTCAATGAAGATAGTGATTCTGGATTTTGAAGTGTCAAATTTGAGTATTGGCGCGATCTTAGTGTCGCCGAGCGCGCAGCCGGAGTTGGTGCCATCCATATCCGCAAAACGCTCCAAAACCGTACACTCATCCACAAGGAAACTGATAACCTTCAACTCCGTGCACAGAAAGTTCAGCACTGACATCCGTTCACGGATAACTTACGATACCGCCGTCGTACCAATTCCTTCGCTGAACACCCATCCCGCACCACCACCTCTCCCGCCTTAAGGAAACATCGCGTCTCACGCCCTTGATCAGTGATCAACATCCAAACAAGCCAGGTGAACTCTAACTATGGTGCTAAAGCAAGCCTGTTTATATTATTTATCCTTTCCAATCACGTCCGAGATCAATAAGAGTTCTAGTAGTCAATCGGTGCTCAAACTGCCCCTCAGAGTTTTCCGCGAAGAGCATCAACTAAACTAAGTGACTCCACGCACCAAAATAACCTCCCGGGTTAGAATCTGGCTCTTGCTCGAGGTGAGACGAATCATATCAGGAACAGCACCGAAAAACTTGCTCGTAGTTCGACGAAACATGCAACGACTGCAATGAATGGAGCCAATCATACTGAAGTAAAAACACTCTTCTCGAACCGTGTTCGAGTGGAATCGTCTACGTCTGCGAGCTTCTTACGGAAGCTCCGTTACATATAGCTCCGTGAACTTTATACCTGTCATTCAGGTGCCATGGATCCGACTACGGCTTCCGTTTGTCGCAGCAGCGCGGGAGACGGCGAGAACCTTACCGTGTGTCTGAGTTTCCGCTTCCTTCCACGCTTTGCTTTCGCGATATGTTCCACAGCGAAAATATGAAGCGAACGCTATGACAGGGCAGTATTTCCTTTCAAAGAGCGGCAGCTCTCGAGCGACCTCTGTTATTCTTCACGGGTCAGTATACGGTACATTCCCTCATTTTATCGTGTGCGAGAGGTTCCGTTGCCCCGACATTGCGCGACACATTCCCGCAATACCGGACACAGGTGCTGTTTTGAAAACAGTGTTTTCCTCAGCCCCTGCCTATTGTGGTTGTGTGCTGCCGCTCATCGGCGCGTGTCAAACTGATTGGCACTTGTCAATCTCGCTCCCCGGCAACCGTTCTTCCAACGTACCGAAGCGCTCTCGGCAGCTCTGACTAGGGTTCGGCATGGAAGTGTCCTTACCTAAGACAAAATGCATGGACTCTTATCAGAGGGATTCGGTGGCTCCAATCTGTGTGTGAAGATACAGGGTGCCGACGCGCAAAGCAAAGCGCTCGCAATCTCTTCGTGCGAACGAGTTGAGAGTTATAACGCACACCAATCGAAAGATTCTCGCCGGGCTCGTCCACACAACCTCGTTCTCGCAACGTTCCGCAAGTTTCACCTTCGACATCGAACAAAACGCCAAAAACGCGCAAGATCTTTCGCTGGCAGAACCACCGAGGCTACGCTGGCGCTGTGGAAGCGCCCATGGAAGGGGCCGACGCCGAGTCACAGAAGATGCTCAAAATGACCTCCATCGACTCCTCAACAAGCCTGAGCCTTTCTCCATCCTTCGCATGCCCTTCCTTTATGCGGTGCAGCTGGCTGAGATCCCACGAGATCGGCCAGGCATCGGCTACAGCGGTTGCAGCTCCACTCTGTCACCAAGAGTTTCGCTAACACTCTGAGTGTTTCCTGTCTGCAATTGCGCCATGTGGGCTGAGGGATGCGTACCCGAGCACCGAGATGTTACCGTACCAGCCGACACACCAAGTCCGGATATCGAGGAGATGGTCCCTCTAATGCGGCACTACCTGAGAGCTCGTTAAGAGGATCGTCGATCGTAAAACAGCGTAGCTCCTTAGATCGAAGTCCATCCATCAACCTTCTTCCGCAAAGCCTTCGTCGACCCGCGGTGTTACGCGCCGATCATCTTTGCATGCGTGCATAGCTGATACTCCAGCCCCGAACAGATCCAGAAGACTTATATCTCGCCTTGCGTTAAATATGAGCAACAACGGAGTAGCAACAGGTGGTGGCTAGCGCGGCAGGGGCGACGAGCAGGAATGGTCAAAGATGCCACCACTCAACATGAGTCCCTTGAGGCTCATCTGTGGAGGCAGCTAGAGTGGACGACTACCCAGAGTGGACTGTCGCTTGTGAATCAGATGTTGCTCCCGAAAAACTCCCCTAGGAGTGGCTGGGGCTACTTCGATCATCACATTCGCTAAGGGCTCTCCCGCTCCAGCCCGTGAAAAAGCGCATTTCACATCCTGGACTATCTCGTGTGAGGCGGAAGCACGGACAGTCGCTCAGCTGGCTGCATTTTGAGGACGCCGAGAAGAAGCTACCATATCTCCCACTGATGATCTCCAAAAGCGGACAACCAGTGCTATGCAGCCATGGGACGAACACCGGACGGTATGAACCTCGAGGATATGGAGTGGTCAGAGGAGTCCGGCATCCCAGAAAGAGGAACGTTCCGCGACTTCCGATCCCTTCATGGTGACACACACCCACCGTGGCGCGCGACTGTAATACGGCTATATCCTGTCCCTAAACGAGACAATCGAACTCAATGGGTTACCTCCTAGCCTGCCGCAGCTGAGTCCGTATTTCCCAGTAGCCGATAATGAGCCTCTGAGACGAGTTGACGGCTGTCCGTTCCCCTGCCGCTGAGCCGCCTGGCGAGTCTCAAGCGACTCTCGAACTCATCCGAACTGACTGCCGTGGGAGCGTCACTGTCGGGACGTCCCTCGCTGTCTCGACTTGTCCGACCTCAGCCTCGAGCATTCTGCCCAGATCAGCTGCGTTCATTTGGTACAACGATTCCCAATGACACCGAGGTGAGTTCGGGCCATTCGACTTCACGACATGATGTCATATCTTCATCAGAACCCTCATCAAATGTTGAGAGTTTGACAGAGGCTAGCGTGCTGAATGATGGTCGTCTATACGGCGTGCGAGAGAATCTCAGATTTAAGCATTGCTTGAATCTGAGGTTCAGTGCTTATCGGCAGTGCTTAATAAGCAAACCGCTGCAGCCTGGTTGTCACCGCAGTGCAGGCAGATCTCCCAGCGCTGATTCTGAGAAACCCCGGTCGTCAATGCCCACTTTCGCCTTCCCTCGCCGTACCGCCTTCACAAAAGATGAGTTTCTTTCAACGAGGTCCAGAACGACGAGCTGAAGCGCCCCAGGTGCCCTGAAACCCGCCACAGCCCGACCTGCCACATATGCCCCTGTGCCGTCAGATGGAACACGTATTGTTGTGACAGCTAAGTGTAGGGCTGGATAGCCATAGCAAGAACAGCGATATTCCCGTTTCCATTCTCAATCAGAACTCGTCTTCTTCCACCTAGGTCTAGCGCGACCAAACAAGAGGCCTTCGATTCACTCACAGAGGTGTCCCCAGGTCACATCAACAAGTCCACTAGTAGAATCCGCTTAGTGTCGCCAAGTGGGTACTGTGCTAATACGTAACTGAACGAAGCATACTGATAA
>JABANP010000405.1:0-50101 GCA_013115135.1 Perkinsus olseni
TCGTCCCGACGAAAATCACTGATGGCCTTAGTATGTGAAGGGCATGTAGGCGCAAGCCTTGATAGAGCGTCAATCTCGAGGGCGATTTACTTCATAGAAACATCGAGTTGACAAACAGAAGCACTAGAAACGAATGCCACTCGTGGCCATAGAACCACATAGTGTCCAATACAGGTATATCCCACATAGGGAACGTCTGTAGAATCGGAGGGACATCCTACAGAACGCCTTAGACAAATCGCCCGTGACAATGAACCGGCGTGATTGTATACCCGATAGAGTGCCGACTAAGTGGTCCTGGGAGCAGCCACCACGTGGAGAATACCGGTTTAGATCCCTGAAGTCGAACACAATCCTACGGGACGTCGTAGGATGTGTCGGCCTAAAGACTAGATGAGAGGGAGTATAGTGCTCTGGCAATGGAGCTCAGGTTCCCTCGTAGACAGTGTCCTTGACCAAGGAAGACCAGGCCTTGCAGAACATAAAATGACTTGGCTTTTTTGGACACCTTGATGTAGATCGCAGACAATAGCACAGAAGCCTTTGTCGAGAAGCCTCGCACATAGATCGTCGTTTTTCATCAAGTCGAGCAATGGAGGCTAAGCCACGCCCGGTCGCATAATAGAAATTATAAAACGGGCGAGCGTCGCCGTTCCGAGGCACTTCAGGTTGAGCACGACCTAGAGAGGTGCTGGAGTCTTCGACCCCCTTCCGGGAGGCAGTTTTCGATAGAGGAAGTTGATCGCGACTAGTAGAATCGGTATCTGTGCAGGTGAAGGTAGCATCAGCATTAGAGGCAGTACCGTACTTGACCATATTCAGTGTCAGATAGACAGTAGACAGTGACATCATCATAGAGGTCCTCGTAGAGGCGGAGAAGGCCAGCCGTAGAGCCAGCAAGAATGTAAGGGGAACGTAAGAGCATAAGTACCACGCGTGCTCGGGTAGTTTAAGGCCAATAAGAAGGTATCCTTGACGAACGTAACACACTTCGAGCCGAGGATAGCCGAGGATCCTCGACCTTACCGAGGATAGAGAGAGATGAGCCGTTGGCGACATTGATGTGATAAGAGAAACATCCGGTCGAGACACCCGGTGTCCGGTGCCATAGACACCGGTGTCATAGAAAACAGGTCTACTGACACCCAATATAGACAAGTCGCCAACCACCATTGATACCCGAGGAGGTTAAACGGAAAGGCCAGAACTATCACTCCGCCTAGATGATGAGTGAAGAACTTGGGACTGAGGGAGTTGTAGACGGGTCCATTGGCGGGAGACACCCTTATATAGGAGTCGGGTCCCGTGTTAGACACCAGATGAGCCGTGGTCTTGTTGTTAGCCTTGGCGTTAGCAGGTGGCGTAGAAGATGCAGAAGGTGACGGAACTTTACCATTAGACTTACGCTGCTGCTTAGTCGGCCGCGTAGGGTTCTTCTTAGAGGCCTTAGAGACAACATCCTGAACAAGCTGGGCGGCAGGACAGACATAGGGCAGGTGTTCTTTCTTTCTGCACTGTTGACAGTTCCCGGCTTCGTCGGGAACTTGGCAATTATCAGTGTCGTTGTTAGGGTTACCACACCTAGAGCACCTCGAGGTTAGCTTACTGATCTTGCCACGACAGCGTCGAGCTGGGTGGCTAAATCCTAGACTGCCTAAATCCTTAAAACTCTTAGACTTAGAGTCTTCGTCTGGAGTAGAGCCAGCTGCAGCTTTGGTCTCATCCTTACAGTTGCATCCTTACAGTCCTCATCCTTCCTTATTATCGACCCATCCCGCTAGGCTCGACGATGCCACTGGAAAGTACTTCAGACGGATTTGTCGCTTGGCCGCCAAGCTCCGAAACTTGTCGGCAGCTATAAAGTCGATAGTAAGATTATCAGGTGAGCATACAGGTAGAGTAGATAATTTCTCGATCAGATTCTCCGTACGAAGAGAACCTTTAGCGATCTCACTTCGATGCAATTCTCGAGTCACAGCAGTCGCAGGTAGATCCGGGAAACTATCGTCCCGATCATAGGATTCTTTGCATTCAAGAAGAACATCTTTATTTGGAGGATCATTCTTAGCCAATACGATATTTCCGATATACTCATCCGATACTCTATGAGAAGAATCAACTACACGTATCACACTAACGCGAGCAGATACGACGATAGTGCATTCAGAGGCGAGCTGCTTAGGCCTCAAAATGCGAACAAAATCCCCTACGCGGATAACTTCCCTGGTCTTAGTCCTTCTGGTGAGACTGCTACGCGCCTTATCGCGCAGATCACGCCACAGAGCAATGTATTCTCTCATGGTAACATCTCTGGTGATTCGACGTGAGTCATTCATCTGTTGAAGTAGTGCGGTCCAACTGGGAATACCTATCAGGTGATCTATACCTAACTGGGCCAACTCCTCGTCGTCAGTGGTCAACTCAGCTCCGGGGGTGCGTGGTGGTACACCATAGACCATCATATATGGCGATAACACGCTGTTGCTGTTATAGCTGGCAGCGTTCCACGCATACACCGCTCGGGGGAGTCTCGTCATCCAGTTATTCTCTCCGACCAAAGACGGATCCTCCTTGTCGAGAAGCATGGGTCTGAGATGGTCTCGGAGGCCCTTATGAGGCCGTTCGACCCATCCTGCTAGGCTCGACGATGCCGCTCGAAAGTACTTTAAACGGATTTGTCGCTTGGCCGCCCAGCTCCGTAACGTGTCGGCAGCTATGAACTTGGATCCTTGATCCACTATCAACACCCGTGGGATCACGGTGTTATAGAATAAGGGATCAAGTGATTCCGCAGCTTGTTGCCCAGAGAATCCAGTGATAGGCACTGCTCTCAGCCATTCCGTGGAAATGCACGTAGCACTTATGATCCCGACGAAACGGCAGCCCTCCTCTTTAAGAGGTGGCAGATACATCACATCTATGCCAACCAATTCTCCTGGGTTGAGACTACTACGCCATCTCACTACTGATGCTGCCCTTCACCAGGTTCTACTGACTCTGGCTCTCTGGCAGCACTCGCACTCGGCGACAACCTTCGCGCAGACTTTCTGCATGCGTTTCCACCAATAGTTTCTCTTCACTACGTTAGTAGCGCGCACTCCGCCAGGATGGGCAGCTCCTCTGTGTGCCTCAGTGGCGAGTTGTGTGCGAGTTTGCAAGGTTGCAGCAGTGCAAGGAATAACCACTGGATGTGTTGCTGTTGCTTCATTTTCTTGGACGAACACTGGGGACCTACGATGGATAAGATCGTTATCATCAATGAAGAAATCTCGACCCTATTTAGGGGCGTCGTTCCTGCCGATCACTTCTCTGGTGTGCGAGCACCAGTTGTCATTCAGCTGCAACTGTAGTAAAGGGAGTTTCAAAACTTCGTGAACAACTTTGAACCTACGAAACTGAAACTTTGTGAGCTTATTGTCAATATCGTGAGGAACGAACATGGCGAAAGTGGCATTTCCGTTCGTGCTCTCCAAGGCGTGACCGCCAGAAGAGCTCATCACGTCAGAAGGGCCGTGGAACACTGAAATTTTTTCTCCTTCGATTTGATCATGTCTAGGGGTTTCCGAGTCCGCTGATTGACGTGAGATAAGCTTCCAGTCTCGTTTCTCACCCCAATGCCTCTCAATCAACTCAAGCCGAGCGCATCTCCACCAACGTGAGATGAAACCGACAGGACACGGCATGCTCATTGGTCCCAAAAGAGAGAGTCTTCACCGGATGATGACAATGATGATGATGCGATCGAAGAATCTTCGATCTTCGACGAAGATTCGCCCCAGGTCTTCGACTCGGTGACCAATCTGTGCGGATTCTCCCGCCTTGCAGCCTGCCAGATGTGCACTTCAACGGACAGCGAAGAATCTTCCGAGGACGAATCTTCGATTGCATCATCATCATCATCATTGTCATTATCCGATGAAGACTCTCTGAGAAACGAGACTGGAAGCTTATCTCACGTTAATCAGCGGACTCAGAAACCCCTAGACATGATCAATTCGAAGGAGAAAAAATTTCAGTGTTCCACGGCCCTTCTGACGTGATGAGCTCTTCTGGCGGTCACGCCTTGGAGAGCACGAACGGAAATGCCACTTTCGCCATGTTCGTTCCTCACGATATTGACAATAAGCTCACAAAGTTTCAGTTTCGTACGGTCGGTCGTTGAGAAATTTCAAAAGTTCAAAGTTGTTCACGAAGTTTTGAAACCCCCTTTAGATCAGCAGTAGTGATGGGGCAGCAAGCGGCTCTGCCGGCTTGCTCACAAGTAGGCTGCTCCAATGGAACCAACGGGAAGTCATTTGAATCGAACAAGTCTGAGTCATCACAATCCCTGGACTTCTTTTCTTTGGGATCGAAGGTAAGACTGCTTGGCTTACAGGGATCCACTGCTTCGGCTTCTAGCCAATGTCGAAGCCCATCCAGCTCTGGTGGTTGAAGATATTGTTTGTAGTTCTCTGGTCTGGATCCTCGATCTGAGGGATTCACGGTTCCTGGGATATGCTGTATCTAAGTTTCATTTTTCGTCAGACTTTGTTCAATGACTTTCATACGACGACGTTCTGCCGCCGATAGTCCCTTGTAAATCCTATCACCACCTCGGAGGCGATGTATCAGGATCTCTGAGTCGGTGTAGAATCCTGCTACAATCGTTGCGTCTCTGCTGACTTCCGGATCATCTTTCGGAGAAGCAGAGAGCAACCTTTCTAGTGTGATCGTTGCCTGGTATGCTGCCTCTGTTCCTTTTCGTGGGATGGTCTGATCTGAACCCGCTTTAAACAGACCACTCCTGCCGTAGGCAAGGTGGAGATTGATGTCTCGGATCTCTGCGGACCAACAAGTTGTGCTCACGACGAATGCTTGCAGCAGAGCTTGAGGGTTGTGCCAGCCTGGCCTGGTGTACGTATTGCACGTACGTGCGTCTAGGCAGAGACGGCATTTTGTATGCCGTGTGGCAGAGTACACTGGGACTAAAGAAATGTAGTGACGCTCCTGTAGTAGAGGATCAGATTCATCTGGTGGGTATCTTGGCAATTCTTTCGGGAGTTCTTCAGCGAATCCTTGCTGAACAAGCTGATCAACCGTGAGCGAAACATCTGCGAGTTCTCGGGTGAAGCTTTCACCCTTTGTCTCAGAGCTCGGTCTCTGTGCCAAGCCTGTGCAAACGACCTTGGTGGTCGTGTGCTGTCTTTCCAAGGTATCTGCACTTGGACTCTCTCTCTGGGCGCGCTGTTGTCTGGCGGCCCCATGGATACGGCTAGTGGTGCAACTGATGCTACTCCTTGTGTTCTCAGAACACTGTTCTGCACGATCTTGCTGTGTGTTTGTGATCGATTTGGAGAGAATGTGTGCCTTCTTTGTCTTTGTCATAGAGATCATCATATGGTGAGGTCTCATCAAAATTCCGCACGCCAGATAGTTCATCTACCAAGGTTTGTGGAGGGGCCGTTGTGATGACATTCATGATCGCACGACTCGTGTGCATGCCCGGAGCATGATGATGAACGAGCACGGCTGATGATGAAGGAAGGAGACTTTTATCTTGGCCAACGTAAAGTCTATCCCCACTCTGAGATATGATCCACACCGCGCCTCGTTCGCGCAGTGCCTTCATGCTCAAGACAGCAGAGCATGGACTGAGAGTTTCGAGCATCCCCCATTCAACGGGAAGATAAAAGCCATCTTCAAGATAACAATTCTTCGATCTGGCTCGACCTATAAGTGTGCTAACGCCTCCGTTACCGAATTCGACAGGCATCCCTTTGCCCTGAGGCGAAACCTGATCAATGATGCCTGCTTCCCTCAGCTCGTCATACTTTTGGCGAGAGAGGAATGATTCGCTGCTCCCTGAGTCCATCATGGCCCGAAGCCTGATTTCCCCGGAGCCGGGACTCCGGAATATTAGGGTAACGTAGCGAATGCCAGCTGTCTGATCATTCGGTAACGAGACTGCCAGAGATTGTCCGGCGTCCTTGTCCGTTGCTTGTGCTTTGGTGTCTTGTGCTTTACCATCAGGTGTTGTCTTATCATTTGATGTGCTATCTGAGCGCCCCTTCATACAAATTCTGGCAAAGTGCCCTGCTCTCGAACACAACCGACACGTCGATGTGGCGACGAAACGATTGCTACATCTGGATTTTCTCGGGTCCCAACCAGGGATATACTCATGTATAATCAACAGTTTCGACACCTGCTCTCACATTTGGCTGGTTGGCCACTGTATGGTCTTCAGCATAACATCTTTGGCACCTGTGAGAGAGGCATTCGTGTCGGTTCTGAGGATTACTACGACCTGATCCTATGGGTCTGCTGATGGGTTGATCCTGACGAAGTTGACTCCGCCGCTGAGTGGCTGTGTATAGGCCTCCTTGTTCGGACGACCCTGGTGGATCTGAAGAATGTGACGTGGCGGTCGATGGCACTGCCGCCACCCCGTGTCGATCCTCAAACTCATCGCCTCGGATCTGAATCTCAGCTCTCAACTGCTGAATAGATCGAGGGCCGTACGGGTGTCCTTCAACAGCTGCGACTGCGAGATACTGGCCTACCCAGTCGCTGTAGGGTTCGAAGAGACCATTACGCCAGACACTGATTTCGTCAGAGTCTTCAACCAACGCTCCTGAGTGTTGCAGCTCCTTTCGGGCATTCTGAACACGGCTGATGAAATCTCGGCACGACTCGGCCGGATTACGTCTCAGCTGTTTCCATTGAGTCTTAAGCTTGTCTCTCACAACGGCATTGGAGTACGTACGCTCCAGAACCCTCCGTATTGCTTCTACCCTGGCTTTGAAGCCAGCAGCGCATGATCTATCAAAGGATCTCCCTATGGAGTCGATTACATTATCCCAAACTGACCTGCTCAGTGGATACCTCAAGAGGTAATAAGATCCGACTGAGAGTTCGTCCCAGCCGTGGTCCTCGGCTGTCTCCTCTATATCTCTATGCAAGCTGGCGATGGTGATCTCCTGGGAAGACTTCCCAGTGAAGATCTCGGACTTCGTCGCGAGCTTGTGACACTCGCGTCGAACTCGCTCCTTATAATCCTGATTAAGTGGCCAAAGGTCCGAGTCGGGGTGATGTTGAGACACAGGATCGTCAAACTCAGTACCCGGCTGGTTTCCTCTATGAGGGGGTTCGGCCGATCCGTGTGCCATCCCATCACTAAATTGTACCCTCACGCGTGCCGGAGCATCCGCACTAGGGTTGAGGAGGTCCACTCCGACGCGTTCCCCTGTCGGGCGTACATTCTCCTCGAATGGTAATTCACCCGACTGGACACTATCAAAATCGCTGGACGCATAGCCCTCAGATATAACGCGATGAGCCTCCCTCCGCTCTCCTGGATTCCTACTTGTGTTCCGTTCCTGAACGATGGCTTGCATCATCTCCCTCATCTCCCTCATAGCGGCCCTGAGCTGCAGGACTTCTTTTCCCACATTTCCAGAAGTCGGAGTAGTCCGGAGAGGGGAAGGTTGCAGAGCGGGATCAGGAGGTCGCCAATTTCTTCTTCTTCGAATGCCAAGGGGGTAGTCTGCACTTCCGCAGTGCGAGTTGTAGCCTCCTCTACGGGAGTAATCACTGCAGCCGGCGGAGGAGGGGTTCCTCCCGGAGCAGGTCTTCGACGAGGGGTTCTTCGGGGGGTTCTTGTGTTAGCACTGGAGGCGGTAGATCTTCGGCGTCTTGGTGGCATCCCGGTAGAATGTTCTTGTTCTCTGCTAACAACTCAAGTCTTCGTAAGGTGGTGTAAGGTAAGCTAGGCTGGTGATATCGGTGACAACTGATGACGGGTTCACAGCAGAGTGAACAAGAAAGGGATCAACGAAGCATGATGAGAGCTCGGCGTGGCCTCGCTCGTTAGCTATGACTCGACGGAGCGAAGTAAAGCACGTTTCACAACTTTCCCACTTCCATCTCGGAGATGGAACACCTCATCAAGCTTGAAAACGGCTACTCATAAACCGCCTGACGAGCTTCAACCCCTAACCCTTAACCTTCAACCTTCAACCCTCACTAACAGTCTACCCAACTACAACTCTACCTCTACTACTGCCTACTTCAACTCAAACGTCGCATATGTGATATATACTGTCTGGACAAACTGTCTATACGTATGTCTCAAGCTGTCTCGATCGATCCGGAACAACGCCTTACTACGGAGGGGGGAATCTCTCATCACTCTTTACTTCTCTCATTTTTCATTTTAACATCTCATACTCCTGTAGGCGAAAGTGTTACTCATTGCGCCGATCGTCTTGTCCATGCGTGCATAGCTCATTCCCCTCGAGAGACTAAGCTTAGAAGTAGCAAGTAGAAGACTCCTACCATCCTTCTCGCCTTGCGTCGACTATGAGCAACAACGGAGAAGCAACAGTTGTATAACGGAAGCGTTTTGATATAATATGCGCTTAGCCTTTCTTCAGTTGAATTGTCGAAATTCAGAGTCAATTTTTGTTAGTCTGCTGGGAATGGTAAAATTTAAGCCAGATTTCAATCTAGTCTCCGAACCACCTCGACAAATAGAATTAGAATACTATCACGTAGTGGGAGAATCAATTAGTTCAAACGCATGTATTCTTGTCAGAGATGAGCACTTCAGGGATTTTTCAGCTCGGACTACTGAGAACAACCTAAGTGTAGTACAGTACAGGCTATAGTTATAGCCGCTTTCAACGTCAACCAAGAGTGCAACTCTGATAATATTTTGCAACCAGCTGGCAGTCGATAGAATGTATCTGTTGTAGTAGGTGACAGCAACGGTTCTAGTTTTTCTTATGGAGCCCACTACATAGCTCTTGCAGAAATTCAGTGGCAAGACGGAATGATAGGTCGATAGCCAATTTTCTGCTCTCAGAAGGGTTTATATGCGCGAGTCGTAGGAGTAAGCCCACCTTCCGTGCGTTGAACAGCAGTCTGAGTCCGGGTAGTAGGTTTAAAACTTCTCTCGTGGATTTTACTTTCAGAAGGGCCTGGTGTGGTCTGTTTCCAATGACTTTGGCCTACGAGGTCATGCGCCGATATGCTTTGAGCTCCTCGAGCCCTTGGCTCGCGGCTTTCCTCGGAGTCCATGATGCCTCTCCGAAGTGAATCTGGGAGAATTTAACTACTACAAATGCAACTGGGGCGTTTACAAGGATCATCTTGAGACTATGAAGCTTCACTGCCTCCGTGGGGATGCCTTGGTTGAGCTCATACAGTCTGCTGCTACGTTAGCCAGTCCGATGTCTTCGGACTGGCTAACGTAGCAGCACCGAAGAGAAGAGAAGGTCCAAGTCCAATGAAGCGGATGCGCATGCGCGGCCAAAGTTTTTCGATCAAGAACTACGAAGTAGCTGTACACACATCTTATCCTATGTGGAGACTGCTGCCGAAAGGACCAAGCGAGAGATACAAGTGGCCAAGCTCCCCGAGGTTGACGTGACGGCCTTGGTGTCTAAACTCTCGTCTGAGAAGCAGATGAAGTTCACCCCCAATCTAATTCCGCTAGTGGCCGTGATAGCAAAGTGTCGCGCCAACAAGTTCGTGGAGTTGGCTGAGTGTCGCTTCACCGGGGCGGAGTACAGCTGCACTCAGAGTGAGATGGTCACTTCGGTCGCTGGTGCTCCGGTTGAGGTGCTGAAGCGTACGGCAACTTCCAAAGCCTTTCTTCAGGCTGGTGAGATTACGGCGTGCTTGATTCGATTGATGATGGCGTACTGGCTAGCAGCCCCTGTCAGCGGTAACTTCTTGGTGCTGTTTAACAATGTGTTAAGGGTCACCGAGATGGGCAACCACAGCTGGGGCAAGGCGTTGCGGCTGGACCATCGCCACAGAGAGAACATCATCACGAAGATGGCCGCCGATGGTACGCTTACCATCTACGATATGTTCGAGGACGACATGGTAACTGCGAGCTTCTCCAAGGCCATCCTGGAGCGGGATGCAGGTGATGGGAAGGACCGACGTAGAGACAACCCTGGTAAAGGCTCTCGTTCCCGCAAGAGGAACAAATCAGACTGGTCGGCCGACAAACCCCACTCTCAGGGCAGAAAGGATGAGAAGTCCCGCAAGTTCGATTCCGGTGAGAAGAAGAACTAGCCCGGCGCGTGCGGCGAGTTCAGGCCCGCTTGGGCATTACAGTTTCTTCGTTCTGAGAGTATCAGCTACGATTTATTACGGTAGCGCCGTATGGTTTTTTAGTTCTGTGAGACCTCCATCTCGGTGGAGTGTCGTTTCAGCGTCGAGGTTGCGGAATCCTCGGTAAGGTGTGAAAGTTTCAGTTTCTTATCACAAATCAGAAGCGGCTTGTGTTAAGTAGCTGGAAATGTGAGTAGGCAGGGTTTTACTCCTCAGACGGTTTGCCTCCCTCTTTGTGGTGATGGATGGCTGCTCGGCCCCGGGTCAGAAGTCGGGGAAACGCACGGCAGAAGCGGCCGTTCGGAGAAACTCCGAGAAGAGGGCCAGGCAGCGTGATAGCTGGAGGGAGGCGGAAGAAGTGCGGTCTTGCCTCTCCAGTTTGGAGACTAAAGCCCAAGATTTAAGAAGAGAGTGGGAGAGAAGCCAGGTTGAGGGTCTGACAGATGGTACTGCTGGGCCAGGTTTCTGCCCTTGGTCTATTCAGTATGGGCCACGAACGCGGGTTCAGTCGGCATTGATTGACGTACTCGAGGACAAGATTGAGGACTTTGCTGAAACCAACTCTGGAAAGTTCGTCCGCAGGTGGTCCGTTCTGCCACGAGGAGAGCAAGGAGGCTTTGATTGGACTGGTGTGGAGCGTGATGTTGATGAGTTGGCAGATCAGTTAAGAACCGAGTGGTGTGCTATTATCAAAGTGGATGGTCGTACCGCCCGGTCAGGTTCTCCTTTGAGGCCTCTACTGCTAAAGGAGCTCGCCTTGATATTCAACCCGAACTTCCCTGAGGACTGGAATGTCATCGACCAGATTGACCAGGGGGTGAACATAGGTGAGAGAGCATATTGAAAAGTCCACGTGTTGGCCACAGTATAAGGCTAAGGACGTGCCAGGTCACCCCGTCTCCCTGCTCGAGCGAGAGACGTTCCGGAGTTACCGGTCAGCGGAGAGTGACGAGGGTCGGGAGATCGTTACTCGGTGTTTGGAGGAAGAAGTCAGAAAAGGCTATTTACGAAAAGAGCCGGATCCGAATCAGTTGCCAGAAGATGCGATCGTGAGTAAGGTGGCGCTCCTCGAGAAGCCGGGGAGAATCCCGCGGGCGTATAGGATGATATGTGACCTCAGGCGCAGCGGGGTAAATGATCTTATCAAAGGGAGCGGTAATCTGGAAGACACGGCGTCACTGCCGGGCCTCCGTGCGGTGTCTCTGGTCGTATCTCAGGCGGTGGAAAAGTTTAAAGTGAGTTCCCGCTTCATAGAACTAGACGCTTCGGAGGCGTTCCGCCACATCTCGGTCCACGTAAGAGACCGAGTGTACTTGTACCTCAGTGCCGTGGATGATAAAGGGGAGAGGCAGCTGTATCGGAATTTACGAATTCCCTTTGGTTTGGTATCCAGCCCCATTTGGTGGATAAGAACCTATAGTATGTGCTACAGGCTGCTGAGAGCAATCCTTCGCATACTGTGCACCTTGTATGTAGATGATGGAGTCTTCGAGTCGGCGGCGCATCGCTGCTTTGACGACTACATATCATTGATCTTGGTGTCAAGGGTCGTGGGTGTGAGGTCGGAATTGGCTAAAGCTCGCATATCGGTGAGTCCAAGAACGATGGGTTCCCAGTGGTTTTCCGTGGCGACTCAGGATTCGGTTGATATGAAGGTAGAGATCCCTGAGGATAAGATCACTCTCGTCTGCCAGCAAGGCGACCTTCTTCTCCATGAAGCCGCGAAGAAAGAGAAGGTAGACGTCAGAGACGTCGAAAGTTTATTAGGGCGACTCTCGTGGTGCTCTCAGACCTTTACGCGCTATCGGTGTCATCTATCCGACATATATTCATGGTGCCACAAGGTTAAATCAGAGCACGAGCGGTGCGCCGGTGCGGTATGCGTTCCTCGGCGAGAGAGCGGCGAGCAAGGTGTCGTTACTGCTGAATGCTCTTCGTACGCCGGAGGTTCGGGCGTCGTCACTTCAGGAGATTCTCGGATTCGGGAGGCGCGGCTCGACTAAGTGTGTCCTAGTGACCGACGATTTCTGAAAGCAGAACGAGATGCTGGTTCTGCGCGTCCAGTAAGGATGTGGCAGCCCTTCTTGGTCCGATAGAACTCAAGTCAGGGGACATAGGGGTGCTGGAGTTACTGGCTGCGATTACTGCCGTCTTGGTTGCGGAGAGCGTCCCGTACAGTGGAACGCCGGTATTCACAGTGCTGAGTGACAACGTTTCGACGGTCGAGGCACTCAACAAAGGAACCAGTCGATCGGGCAGGATGGCAAGTATGTTGGCAAAATTGGCGGCCTTAGGAAAAATCACCGTGCGATTCGGGCTTTCCATTTGCCGGGAGTTGAGAATCGTGTGAGCGATCAACTTTCGCGTGGAGGTGCCCCCCGTTCGTCAGTGGCCGGAGTGCTCGATGCGAGGATTGATGTCCACCCGATCGTGGACAGGTTACAGAAGGTGGATGCGATGCAGCTGTCGTTGTGTCTGAGTAACGAGTAGTGACTGTTTCGGTTTTGATAACAAGGTGATGATCGTGCTGAGGGCGATGTTGAGTTGGCTACGGGGGTGAATAGATAGGGGGACAGTGTCTCAGTCAGGGCGTGCGTAGCTGCCTTACAAGGCATGGATTGCGATATGGCCCTTCGGGTTCACACCCTTCTGGCGTCGTCGTCGCCCCGGGTGTATGCGGGCACAAGGACTCAGCCATCTTCGGTGAGGCGGTTCGGTGAGAAGAGGGTCCCTACCGGTGGAAAACTACGTGTCTACATTAGCAGATCCAGCACGTATACGTACGGGCCGTTGCGGAAGGCGATCCGTGTGGTGGGTAGCCGCAACCGGCAAATCCCGACTGTAGACCCTGATACTATCAGTGCCGTGGTGTCCGCGGCGCATGCGCCGTCTACGGCAAGGAAGTATAACTCCGTGCTGTCTCGCTACGAGAGCCTCATGGTCCGCATGCAAATGGAGCCATGGCCAGTTCGGGGGATATCGTTAGTCACGTATATCACGGCACTCACCAGAGAGGCGAAGGTGCAGTTCGGCACCATTAAGGATTACGTTCAGAAGGTCCGCTGTGCCGGCGTTCTAGAGCATGGCCGGCTCAGCGACCAGGAGTCTGAACTGGTGCCTTTAGCCCAGAAGAGCACGCACATTGTCAAAAAGGGATCTGAGGGTCTTATCTAGCTTGGTACCTCGAAGCGGGAATAGAGGAGTACCGTTCGCATATATCATTGGAGTGGCCGGCTTGTTCCGATTGCGGGAATTAGTTGAATTGAAATGGAAAGATATAGTGTGGTCACGGTGCGAGAGTGGTGAGCCTTGTGTGGTAGTCCAAATAAGAAGGGCCAAATCAGACCAAGTGGGGCGTGGGAGAAGCGTCAACATTGGCTGCTGCCGGGGGAGCAGCGGCGACTGCGAGATAGGTGTATGCCCATATCACCGACTCTGCCAATGGTGGGAAAAGGTTGCTATTACGAGCAACAAATTCCGGGGCAGTGTGTTTGCTGGAACATATGAGGACCTCCGTCGGGACATATGCGAATTGGTAGTAGCAGTATGTGGAGAATCAGATTCCGAGGGTCGCTCGACGACTCATAGCATGAGGAGGACGGGAACATGGTTACTTTTGAATGGTGGGTCCAGGCTAGATGAGGTGGTGGAGTTTGGCCGATGGTCAGACCCTAGATGCATCCTATCGGCTTATGCTCAAGATCATCATGACGTGCGTTCACGCCACTCGAGCTTTGCGAGGCTGCTGGGAACCGATGACTGAGCATCGTGCCGAAACAGTCGAGTAAGATAACCTCCCGAATGTTTCTTTGTGGCAAGTGACTCTATCGTAGGCCTTCGGGTTGTGTTGGTAGTAGCAGAAAACGGTATGGTCGCTCGTTGCGCCACAACGACCGCGTTGGGGACCCGGGTAAGGCCCCCGTCATGCAGGGAACCTTATCGGGGCTGCTCCTTTCTGCGCACAGCTTAGGTCGGGTAAGAGTTGGTATACCCCGTTTCACAAAGAGCATGCTGCCTTCTACGTGTAGAGCCAGACGTGTCCGCAGTACGAGCAGCGCGTAGTCGTGTGTCGCAGCTCACGTCCCGCAGGACCACTGGCGAGGGTGCGGTATCGCCACCAGGGTTTCCTAGCGACGTCATCGGTGGACCCCATGAGGACCAACCGGGCTCACCGGCCGACGGCGCGTGACTTAGTGTCACGAGTGGTTCTTAGTGTGTGTGTTATCCCGACGGGATGACGCGCCCTGACCCTACTGGGTCAAGAGCGACGGTCGGCTACGAGTTACGGTCTGCGGCGTTCAGTTAGGTCGCTAGAGGTCGTCACCTGAGAGGTTGACCTGCCGCGGAAGGGCGGTGATGTGATCGGAGTGGTTAGCATATGGTGCGATCCGGGATCCTGATCGTACCAAGGCAACACGGCAATGGTCCCGAGGAAGTGATAGGGAGAGTTTCCCTAGGTGATGCGAGGCAACACCTGACCGGCAGGACAACCCGTAGTTGAGTAACTCAACTTGAGTTGCAGAGCAGTGGTGACTGCTAGGTGCGTCCGTCCGACGGACTCCGTCAGATATCGGCGACAGATAGAGCAGTAACCGTGCGGGATGTCGGCCGGAGTATACGGTGGGGTGACGCGGGGGCATTGCCGCTACGGTTATTCGTCAAGAGGATGGGCGCGCTTCGGGTGGACCATACGCCGTCACGGCTGTCGTCACGGACGCCTCCTTCCAAGGCTCAGACAATGTCGGGCTGGAATGGACGCCTAGCTGTCACGTCTCGAGGTACGCCTCGCACGGGGTCTCGTACCATACGGGTCTCGCGGTTGGTTGTGGCTTGAGACTCAAGCGAGGGTGAGAGGCCTCTATCCCGTTAGACGCGGGTTTGTGCGAGTTGGGGGGACTAGAGATGAGATGACTGTGTGGTCAATACGCGAGTAGCTATCCCACTACAGTCACGCTCAGCCTCTGGTCTGTATTGCCAAACTCAGGCCCCGGTTTTCGGGCCGCGGGTTTGAGGTTTGGTCAATACCTCTCCCATCACCAGCGTCTATGGGATTTCTATAGGAGAGAAATACGGCACGGTTTCTTGGAGGAGAAATCGATTAGCTGGGGATAGAACCCTGGCTTGTCTGCGAATGTCAAGGTATACGGGGTTGTAGAGTATACTAAGTGTTACAGGAACCGTCCAATCAGGGATAAGATAACGCAACAAATACCTTGCACCTTGATACGCACTTGTACGAATACAAGAAGCGTCGATTACGTACGAATAGTCTACGAATACCGATACGAATGCAGCACGTATGAAGCACTCTATAGCTTCAGCACAGCTTAGCGAAATTGAGCTACCGTATCCATATCACAATGGTCACAGAAATTGTCTACTTATTCCAGGCCGAAGGTTTTATGGCGCGTGACGGAATATTGTGGCGCATGACGACTAACTCGTCCAACAACATCTCCTCCCCGCAAAACCTAGACGGCCAAATAAGTATACAAAAACAGAAAAGAATAAAATTATCTCTCTTCATCATCATCTTCATCAGAGTTACTTCGTCATACCAGTCGGGCCGAAAACAGCGATTAGCTTCCACACCAGTGAAGTCATCCATAAGGTGCTCATAACTACTGGCCGGAGTCGGAGTAGACGGGTCTTCTTGACGAACAGCACTCCAAGAAGTAGTTGTGGTAGACTTTTTAGGTTTCTCAAGCGATTGCCCAAGAAAGCATGAGAGCTCCAATCAGCAATCAGATCCTGATTCGGGTATCTGCGAGTCGAAAAACCGTCTAAGATCAGATAAACTCGCGTAAGCATGTGCGCGCTAACAGTAAGTCACGCACAATCAAAAGTACAAAAACAACACATGACTTAATTAATACGGCCTCAACTGTACCACTCGCAGGCAGGCACAGGAGTCCTAACATAAAGGAACGATCCTTGAATAAGCGCTCAAACCAAATAGTGCACAATTATAGCAAACCGATCGGAAATTCATTAACACGCGTAAACGAAAAGAGACAGGATCCCTGTCATCACGAAGACAAACTCTCACGACGAGACTAACAACTGTCAGGCCGAAGAGAAGAGTCTCATCAAACTCAGATACGTATCATAGAGGACAGCTAGCTTACAACCGGCGCCACGGTTACCACGGTAACAGGATGCCATCGCATCACACCATAACGATCGTGACACCTCGTGTCAACGATAAGACACAGAACGAGTAAAAATTGAAAGAGAGGGGGTTACACTAGCCCTCATACTTCTCCTCCCCGCAAAATTCTAACAGGGCCGAAGAAGGATTTTCACAGTAGTTACTCGTAGCCTCCTCGGGGAGTATATCGACTTGTCGGGAGCTTCCTAGGGGGCCGACTTGTACGTCCACCTCTGGTCGCACATACTGGACTTCCGGCAAGCAGGCCAGACTCATAAGTCCACTTCAACGGAGAAGCCTCCGCAAGAAGGTGAGGCGCCTTTGCCTCTACCGGATCAGATTGTTCCTAAGGTCGTTGACTACCAGTTGAAGACGAAGGAGTCTCCAACAAAAATAACGGAGTAGACGAAGCCAGGCCAGTACCAGAGTCATCCGGGTAGTACACGAACCTTGAATGCGGGTCATCCATTGAGGAAACCACATACACGTTCCTACCGGCTCCAGCTGGCAAGTATTCCGGGTAGGACCAGTTAAGGAGGCACCCGTCACCACATTCAGAGCGGCGGGCCGAAGAAGCATACACCTGCACCATTGAAGTCAAGTTAGCCGCCTGAACCGGGTGCTCCATAAACCATGGAAGACGTGGGGCCGAACTAGAAGGCCAGTGACCAACAATCCTTGTAGGAGACTCAGAGTATCGAATATCCAGCTCAAAGTGGTTCAACTTGAACCGTTCAAGAAGTCGTGACCCAAGATAACGTCATAAGCCAGAGAATCCACGACCAGGGCCGAAACAGGGAACGGAATCCTTGGCTCATCCTCACCAGGATGAATGCCTTGACGAGCATTATCACAATCATAAACTTCTACCGTGAGCGAGACCACACCAACAATCTTACAAATAGATCTATCAATAGTCATAAGAGCAGGACCAGCAACGGGCCGAATAGTCACCCCCTTAGGTAATACCTTTTCAGCAACCATATTAGAACAACAGCCAGTATCCACCAGGCAACGTAGGGGCCCAAGACGTTGTTGATCGGAGATTAAGTCAGGAAAGAGAAATAAACCATTGTCTCTCCCAAAAGGGATCAATTCAACCTTAGGCGCTCGTGGGCTGTCAGACGAGCGCCCTAGAAGTTTCCCGACACACCAGCCGACTTCTGACCATCAATAGAACCACGGAGAGCCGCCAACATGGAACACTTACGGGCCAAATGGTCCTTGGCACCGCATACGAAGCAACCCTCACTAAACTTCTTGTGGGGACAGTCCTTCAACCAATGCTCACCACCACATAAGAAGCACTTCTTAGGATGCATTGCCGCCGCGAGCCTTCGCTCTTGCTGGTCAAATAGCTTCTCTAGCGGACCGACCAAAGCTCGGATCATACTAGAAGGAGGACCCATAGTATGGGTCCCATACCATCATCACTACCCTTAGTAGCGTCTGCTTGCGATTCTTGAACCAGCAGAACCTCTACCAGAATCATAACCAGCCTCTCTTAAGGCCCTCACTACCTCATTGTGAGCTACGGTGCTACCTCGGGCCGTATCACGAGCCATACCAGCCACTTCGTCCGAGGCTCCCATATCCTTATACTGGTTAAAGGTGGCCGTCGCAACTTCATCCACATTCTTCTCAGTCGTAGGAAAGTCACCAGATACCATATTTATAACCGATAGTAACGCTTAGTAGTAGAACAAGGAGCTGCTACCAATTAGATGTCAAGGTATACGGGGTTGTAGAGTATACTAAGTGTTACAGGAACCGTCCAATCAGGGATAAGATAACGCAACCAATACCTTGCACCTTGATACGCACTTGTACGAATACAAGAAGCGTCGATTACGTACGAGTAGTCTACGAATACCGATACGAATGCAGCACGTATGAAGCACTCTATAGCTTCAGCACAGCTTAGCGAAATTGAGCTACCGTATCCATATCACAATGGTCACAGAAATTGTCTACTTATTCCAGGCCGAAGGTTTTATGGCGCGTGACGGAATATTGTGGCGCATGACGACTAATTCGTCCCACAACACGAACCTGGTTGGATATCGGGCGTGCGCTAAGTTGGATTCGGGCACGAAACGCATGAATGGTGCGGAGGTAGGAATCCTTCGGAAGCTCCAGGCGCGGCTTCGCAACGTCTTCCAGGAGGTCATGGTGCCCCTCGGCACTGATTTTTTTTTCCTCAAAAAATAATCCCTTGATGTGGGGGACTAGAGATGAGATGACTGTGTGGTCAATACGCGAGTAGCTATCCCACTGCAGTCACGCTCAACCTCTGGTCTGTATTGCCAAACTCAGGCCCCGGTTTTCGGGCCGCGGGTTTGAGGTTTGGTCAATACCTCTCCCATCACCAGCGTCTATGGGATTTCTGTTCTGGCAATACTTCGGGGTTTGCCCTCAATTGTTTCTCGCAAAAGGCGTATCACAAGCGGCAATTGCTTGAACTTGCTATACCACAACAAAAAATAATAATTCACAGTAGCACCTAGCTATTTCTCAATAAAACACGGTAGAGCGCTAAAGTAGCAACCTACACCCAGTTTGGGCGCGCGCACGGAATCTGGGTCACCCAAGCTCGGTAGGCATGCCTTCAATCCCACTGTGATTCACTTCATTCGTATTTCGCGAGCAGCTCGCGGAAAACATGTCAATACGAGCGTTCGCGCTCCGCGCGCACCAGATTTGCCTCCGCTGCCTTCTCCTAGGATCGAACCTGGGCGGGCTGGTTGCTAGCACACACCCTTATCCAGCAGAGTAAAAAGTTTTACGTGAGGTATACTTGTTGTTCTGTCGCGGTTAGTCTCCAGTGCCCCTCAAACACCTCGTACCTCTATCAAGGAGTCTCCTTCCTCGCCATCGGCGCTTGGGTGTATTCGACTCACCTCTCGTGCAGAACTCCAATGCAGTGGCTGGTCCGTTCTAACTACTACGAGTTGGGCGTCATCAAATGACACAGAGTACTAGAATTGAACCCGAGTGTCTGGCAAAACCGACCGCTAATTATCCCGCTAGAGCACACTCTACCCGAGAAAGTTGGAGGGTTTTATCCTCAGGTCTGCGAAATCTGAATTTGCGTCATAATCTACCGCTGGTTCAACCCGGGCCGCTACCATTTCTAGGCAATTAATTCAATCGTTCAGTTAGTTAGCGAGAAACGTCCGACGCTTACGGCTTGGCCTGGCCTCGTAGGAGACCAAAGGCCACTAGGCCATTATCCGACAACTCAACGCTACGTAGCCGGTCGCTTAGGCCCAGGCTCAACCGGGAGGGATGGAAAACAGGACAGCGGGCCTGTGGTGCAGGCGCAGTCGAGAGACCACGGTGAGAGACCTACTCCGGATGCAGGTGGTCGAGAGACCAAACTGAAACCCGAAACCTGGACCTCGGGCCCCCAAACCACAAGGCAGTGTCGTGCTCATGCTGCACCTGCATAGGTGCGCTATGGTACGTGAACAGCTAGCTACCATGACGTGCTCGCCAGATGCGACACAATCCGTGTCGCACCCCATCAGTGTGTCCCGTGTAGGCGGGCGACACGTGAACGTCCATACCACTCGTAACTAAACTCGGTTACTTCTTAACCATCAATTTGGATGTTGCTGCTTCTTCAGGGGTTGCGAGCGGAGAGCTGCTACTATCATCAGGGGCCTATTTCAAAATTCTCTTTAAAGAAGAGCTTCTTGAGGTTTAAGAAGCTCTTTAAAGAAGGAGCTCAGGAACCATAACGGATTTCAAAATTTTGAGCTTCCTTCAAGAGGACCTCTTGAATCTCAGGAAGTCTTCCTGAAGGTCTTGAAGGGAAATTCGAGGCGACGTGGGACTTGATGCACGTGGGATTCGAACCCGGGACCAATAACCCATGTTGTGTTGTGTCGCAGCCTACACGGTGAAGGCTTCATAGTGTGCAGGCTACACCCTATGAAGTTCATGATATGAACTACATTTTGATATCGCTTATTCCATAATCTTCGTTGAATGGATAGTGTTGATATACCCGAAGACTTGGCCGCCAAGTCTTGGTGTAGCCCGGGGTAGGAGTTCGTAGTTCACCCTCCATTATAGAGCCTTTGTGTGTGGCTCTCTCGCGACCGTGCGAGGCAAGGCGGGAGTATTAACAAGTCAGACAAGTCGAAAGAGTGTATCGTTACTGATGACTAATCAGCGCACATTTTTTTGCTAGTTTGGTCGGCTGGTTGGGCCATCTGGCCTCGAGGTCGCGGGTTCGATTCGAGGGTACCACATCGCGCGTGGATAGAGACACTTTGTCGAGCTTTGCGGCCGACTTGTACAGAGACCACCGAATGAAGCGTCAAAACTTCTCTTTAACCTAACCCCGGGTAGGTTGAGTTTCTTGAAACGAAAAGTTCATGAAAATCAGATTTTTGAAATAGGTTATGACCTTCTTGAAGCTTCTTACGCATTTTAACGTGTGAAAACGAGGTTCTTACAGGAAGCCTTCCTTAATGAATGGTTCCTTTAAGAAGGGTTCTTGAACCTCAAGAAGCTGATGGTTTAAAGAATCCTTCTTAAGGTTCTTAAAGGAGGATTTTGAAAGCCGTTAAGGCAAAATTTGGCGGTTTCACGCGTAAGAAGCTCAAGAATGCTTCTTTAAAGAGAATTTTGAAATAGGCCCCAGAGTAGCAATCGAGCAACTTCGTTACGTTAGAGCAGTTTACGAATGAGCAATAAACATAAATATGAGCAATTTCTAAAATTACATAGCAGCAACCAATGTTAATAGTAGCACATTTGCTCGTTTGTAACAGTGAAATTGCTATTTCGCTCCTTTGTATTTTCTCGGCGGAACAGAACGTTTCAAGCAAACTAGCAAAAGTAGCAGAGACTATATGATTCAGCAATCCAGCATTTTCAGGCAGTTTGCTCGGTTGCTCTTTTGTGACAGAGCCGCAGCCGTGGCGGCACGCATATACATAGCCCAGTCCGCTATGTCATATACATGCGTGCAGCGGAGCGGTCGTCAGCATATTCGTGAAAAGTAAATAGGGCTTCAATAAGGGGCCCTTTGGGTGCGGTGTGCAGCACCAAGCGCAGAGTATCGCAAAGAGGACACGTGAAGCATCCGACTCAAGGTGTAGGCTGCAGTACTCTTCACTTGTTCTTGTTGTATCCTGTCATCCGCGTCGGGCAGCATTTTCACGACGGCCTTTTATCCCGGAGAACTGCGATAGCTCTCCTACTTACACAGTGTTCCTAGTTTGATGATATGAAGGGAAACTGGCAAACTCAAGGACGTACTCAGTAGGACATGCGATGACAGAATGGTGACAACAGAATGGTAATAACAATGATGATGATGATGATGATGATGATGATGATGACTGCCTCTCTCGATCCTCCAATAGTACATTCTGAAGAGGAAGAAGAAGCATGGAGCATAAATTAATGCCCGGGTTAATGATAAGTAGTCGGAGGATGGACATGACGATAACTCCGACAATGATGGGGGAATTGATTATTTGATTATTACTATGAATCCTGCCCTCACGGTGTTGATCCCTACCTCATCATCATATGGCATCATCCCTGCATGGTAGAATGGACAACGAGCACCAACAACGATGATAGCTGATCATCATAATAATAATTAAATAATCAGATAATGAGCCCAGTCTTCAGGGTCTATGATAGGGGGTCTATGATTATGGTGGTAATGATGATGATGATATGAGCCATGGCGGTAGATTGGATGGGGAGTCGGTGATGATGATGATGAGGAGTCCGGAGGAAACTGCTCTCCTTCCAGCGGACCCTCATGATAGTTTTCATCATCATCATCATCATGATATAATGATGATAATGACAAAATTGGTCTGTGCAACCAAGGATACAAACACCAGATATGAGCATGACTAATGCGATGATTGTAATTAAAATGATAATAGTCGTAATAACGATAGAGATTCGGGTGATAAGTGGTAGTAAAATAGTAATACCATAAGGCTGCTATCATCATCATGGTAGCCATATGGCTGGCACGGGGCCCGACCTCCAAACTCGAGCGGCAGAGAAAACAGCCGAAAGGATTATCAGAGAAAACGGCAGACGACGTAGCTGCACAAGTAGCCGCTGCTGCCACTTGTTGTTGTTGTTGTGGTGGTGGTGGTGAGGGATCACCATTATCATCATCATCATCATCATCATCATCATCATCATCATCACTCCGAGTAGTGAGTTTATTATCACGTTCACTGTGCTGATGTTGTTGTTGTTGTTGTTGTTGTTGTTGATGATGGCAGAATAGTAATTTTGAAGATACCCATTTATTGATCGAGTACCTGAAGTCGTACAAAAGGACAACTTTGGGGATAGTATATAATGATGATGATTATGTGATGATGATGATGATGGTGTAGCTTCAAACCGAGATGCTATTATTACAATGCCATTATCGCTGGTTTCGCCGGTAATCTGTCATGATGACGACTGCCATCATCATCGGCAGTAGTAGCAGTAGCATGACTGCTATGTAAATTTGAGTTCAATGATAGCCCTCCTCCTCCTGCTGCTTCTCGTTGCTGTTGTTGTTGGGGTAGGTACTTATTCGCATACCACGCCGTTAACACCTCATTATTATCGACACCTATTAACAGCATCATCATCATCATCACAACCACGGCGCCCCCAATCGTCATGGTAGTACTGTTGCTGCTGCGGCTGTTGCTGCTGTTGTTGTGGTATTATGATCATTATTACCTTCTAAGGTTATGAGCGCTGTTGCCACTTTATACTCTTTATTCAGTTCTATCGGTCTACCGTGTATTTGGGTTATCAGTGATGGATCATCTTTATCAACTTCAATTGCATCACACAATTGAAAGTAGCCACCTGAACCCTTACAATTCCTTCTTGAATATTTAACTGAATCTCGTAATATGTAACCAGGCATATTAACTATAATAACATCATCATTATAGGGGATCTCCGACCTACAAAAAATAACAACATCATCATCATGAGCTGATTAGGAAAACAAGATATTTGAGTCTCAGTTTTTGTTGTTGTTGTTACTGTTGTTACTATGGCGCTCTCTACTACTACTTCAAATCATGATATGTAAATGTCGATGATGATGATGATGATGATGATGATGATGCTTGGCCACGATGTTGAGGAGATCGCGTCTTTTCATTGTTAATATCATCATCATCATTATCTGCAATAATAGCACGAAGAATCACGAGGGGCTACATAATGATCAAGTGTTAAACGGATGATGATGATGATGATGATGATGATGATGATGATGACGTCGATCATCATCATCATAACAACTTTTACCCGCTCCTTTTATATCCTGTGTAATATCTACCCCAACAGCAGCAGCAGCAGAGGTGGTGCTACGTAACTCTGTTGTTGTCGTTGTTGTATAGAGATGTCCTCGTCGTATACCACCAGATGGATAAATACAACAATCACAGATGCCCATTGATGATGATGTTGATGATAATAATAACAACTCATTACTAGTATTCTTAACGCTATTATTACGCCGCCGCTGAGCTGCCCTTATTGTCTTAGCTATGCTGTAGAGGGATATGCCATCCCTTATGCTCGAAGCTATGAAAGTACCGATTGTTGTCTGGTGTAGTCTTATATTTTTAGAGGATAATAATATCATCCTTCTCATCATTATTGAGTCATTAGTATTATTACCACCACCAGCCCTAACGGTACATTTCATGAGATCATCAAGGTTAATCTCATCACATAGTATCGAGTACCTGAATAATAAGAGCAATCCCATCATTAACGTCATCATCATCATCATCATCATCATCATCATGAAAATGATGATGATGCTGAATAATCATGCGTTTGCCATGTAGAGTGTGACGACGACGACGACAATTATTATTATTACTTTAATGAGATAAGAGGTAAGACCGATGATGTATTGTTATGATGATGATAATTGTCCAGTTTGTTCATATGCTCTTCCACAAGGCACTGTATTTCTGGATCCGGTTCGAAGTCACTTACAGGTACCTATGATCGGCGGTTGTCGAGAGTGGACAATAGTATAATAATAATAATAACAACAATAATAACAACAAACATAAATCATAGCTATTACTACCAAATTGACGAAGATATCCAACAACATGTCATCATTATTATTCACTTCATCATCATCATCAACAACAACTGCCGCCACTGACGCCGGACCATCATAATTGTCGTTACGATCGCTTCTTATGGAGCATGCTGATGATGCTGATGATGATGAATACGCTCCTGATGATAGATCGAGATGATAGATGAATGAGAATGACGTCGAAGATGATGATGATGCCCCTGGGTGGTGGTGGTGGTGGAGGCTAACGTACATAATCTCCCACTACTACTATTACCACCTCTATCCTCGTTGTTGTTATTGTGTTTATTCTCCTTCTTTTTTCTTCTCCTCCAAGTAAGGTCGAATACTAATATATTCTCTACATCGCAACCAGCTTTAGCTATTGTTATCTGGATGAGGATGATGATGATAAGATAGGTAATAATAATGGTGACCTGTTAATGGTATTATTATTACTCCATCAACATCTTCAACATATGCATCATGATCATGTCCTCCTATTATTAATATTAATTAATTACTCTACAACAACTACCATTACTACTACCACCACCACTTCCACCATCATAACGCTGCTCTTCTTCTTGCGGCAGCAGCTGGTACAGTTTCTTATTACCCCCATCACAGTGTTCTTCCATCGTCGTGGTCGTCGTCGTCTTATGGTAATACTCGTTAAGAGCCTTTGCTAGTGCCCTATCATATCGCATAGATTGATGGGTGATTGGTATGATGATGTAATTATTATTATAACAATTAACACTGCCACCACCGCCACCACCACCCACAGCCACATCGTCATCATCATCATCATCCTCTTTGTTGAAACCTCTATCTCCTCTATGTCTTAGTCCTTGCTGCTTTACTCGTCTTTTCATGATGAGGAAGTCCATAACTGTCTCTAATACTGGTTTGATCTCAGCACCACCAAATGCTCCTTGTTTGTATAAAGATTCATCTTCAGTTAGTAAACCCAATAAGTATACACTCATACACTCACGGCAGCATTGAGTAGTAATATCATTATCAACAATACCTGACTCAACAACAACAACAACAACAACAACAACAACAACAAGAAGAATGTGATGATGATGATGATGAGTAATACAACAACTGGTTATGTACAGTCTGCAGGATACAAGAAGAAGCTTTAGTATCATTATTACTATCATGATGCTTCATCATGATGCCAGAATGCTTGTCAGTAGGAGCAGCAGCAGCAGCAGTCGAGATATTGAGAATAACATGATGCTTGGGGAGGAGGGATGACGATGATGTGATTCCGGTAGCCGACGACGATGGTAGTGGTATATGCGGCATATTGGTATTGATCCAAGTAAAATTAGATTCCTGATTAGATGATGAACAATAATAATCATGACCACATAACAACTCTACAACAGTATAACTCTTCTTACCTGGATCCTTGATGCTAGTTCGTCGATCGTAAGGTCTGATTCATGGTTACCAAAACAAACATAATCAACACCACACTGAGAATACAACTGATGATTATGATGATGTGCGATAGGTTGTTGTTGTTTTTTTTACTTTATTCATCACATCAACCATAGATTTGCCCTTATCAATTGTAGATAATGCTGATGGAGATAAGAAATCTCCGGCCAATATGAATATAGTGTTATCAGGATTCGCAGCGTTATTACCTAACAACAATACGGTAGTAGTAAGAGTAGTAGTAAGAGGTTGTTGTTGTTGTTGTTCTTGTTATTATTATTACGATAATAATCTATAGCTGTCTTAGCTCGTGGCCAATTATCGAGTTCATAAACATCATTAGTGGATATAATACGTAAATGTACTGTTGAAGTATCATCATCATCATCCATAGCGTAAGTATGATGATGCTGATCATGATGATCGGATGATGATGTATTCGGCGTCCTCATCATGTTTCTCTTACGTGTGAGGATGCATCATCATCCTGTATATTATTGATGTTAAGATGCCCACCGCCGCCGCCTCCACCATCACAACGGCCCTGGATGCTGTCATTAGGTGATATCATTAAATGATGATAAATAATTATATATTAACATCATCATCATCATATACTCTGTTAATACTGAGCTTCACAACAACAAGACAGACGAGGCATCATAGGTAGAAACTGCTGACGTTGGTAATGATAATAATGGTGGTAGTGGTGTATGATGATGATGATAATACAGAAGTGCTTCTACTAGCGGTTGGCAGCCTTTGCCCTGTATCTCTTCTTTAAATGTTTCGGACATTTAGTTTCGAGTTTGGCTCTTCTTTTCTCTTTAACCATCTTCTTCCATTCACTTTTACTTATACCATCAGGTATATGACCATCACCACCACCTGCTGCTGCTGCTACTGCCGTTGCTGCTGTAGATGACGCTGATATCACCGGGGCATCATCATCATCACTCTCACTACTACCACTATCATCATCATCATCCTCGGTATCATCATGATGATGGTGAACATTAGACTTATTAGTACTAGTAGCAGCTGTAGTGGCCAATAAACGATTATATACAGATTTCTCGCCCTTAGCATGCTTAGCTAGCTCCTCTTCCATCTCTAGTAAATCACTAAATTGATTAAGCGTCGATGGTATCCAAGTATCCAGGAATACTCTCTCATCATCGTAATACTTCTCAGATAATACCTCACCACCACCTTGGTTGGTATTATTATTATCATCATCAGCTGCTGCTGCTGCTGCTTGTGTGTCATGTAGCAATAATGTAGCCAACCATCTCTGTTCGGGTAGAGTAAGATGCTTCCTACCAGCATGGGGTAATAATGCTGCAACCACCACCTCATCATCAGGATGCAATGATGTTGAAGATGATGGTACATCATCAGCGATAATGAAGTCGAATAGAGTATTAACAGAGAGCAATGATGGCAGTAGTGCTGTAGGTTGATCATGACTATCATCATGATCATCATGATGATGATTGGGAGTGGTTGTGAGGATATACTTACGAAAGAACCTTGTGATGTTAACAATGTCTCTTTTGAGGAAATCCAATGCTTGATTGTGATCATGTTCCACAGATTGGGATACATCAATAATATACACCGTATTAGTATCAGGTGATAATAGTAAGTTAAATTCTGATAGATCACCATGTACTAATCTGCATTTCTGGAACATAACCCTCATCAATATGATAACCTGTATATAAATATCCATTGTTATCATATCACCACTAGTAAGATCCTTCAACCTTGGATATGCCTCACCACGCTTGCTATTCATCATCCTCATCATATTACCATCCTCAGTAGTAGTAGTACTGCTATTGTTGTTGTTGTTGTTGTTAGTACTACCAAGATACTCCATGACCAATACATTATTACGGCATTCAATAACAGTTGGACATGGTATATTACCCTGTACTTTAAGACGTGTAAGATTTCTCATCTCTTTCTCAGCCCACATACTAACCATCTTACGTGGATTACTCTTACAATAACCTTTCCTGAAACGATATTCACCTTCAACATATTTCGATCTGTCCTTAAACACCAATATACTAGTTTTATACACTTTCACAGCCAAACCACGGCGCCCATCCGTACTAGTAGTAGCATAATAGACGTTAGCCTCCTTACCAGTGGATATGGTACCAAGTAACTCATTAAATACACCTCTATTACGCATCTTATTGAGTATACCAAGAGTGCGTGGATCTAATACATTATCAATAGTAGCTCGCGTATCTTGAGTCAAACCAAGATGTCTCCTATACTCATCAGCCTTCTTCTTAGCATAAGTGATAGAATTCAATGCACTATGTCCAACATGAACAGGATATGCTGATCCACCACCACCACCATCATGATCATCATGATAGTCCGACATATTCGATGATGCACAGATACAGAACGATAATTAAAAGCTCCGACGAACTAATCGATCGTTAGGGCGGGCGCTAAATGCATGGAATGGCGTTGTTGTTGTTACTGTTGTTACTGTTGTTCTTCTCCCTTGTCTACCCTTATCATGCATCCATTAGTTATATACGCGCATCGTAGGCCCGTGACTCAAGTTGGGTTTAATAGTGATGGTGATTTATTATTTACTAGTGGTAAAGATAATGGTATGTGCGTATGGGACGCTTATACTGGTGAAAGGTTGGGTACTTATGAGCCACATAAAGGAGCTGTATTCTCATTCTCATGTACATATGATAGTACTAGATTGGTAACTGGTTCGGGTGATCAATGTATCAGAGTATTCGATGTAGTAAGTGGTACATGTCTAGCTGAAGAGATGGTCAAGGGTGTGGTGAGAAGTGTAGAATGGTGTACTAATCCTAATAAACAGGTAATAAGGATAACCACAACGACGACAGTGTACCCTTGTTAATTATTAATACTCTTTTAGAATCGTTTCGTAGCATGCCGAGACCAATTCGTATCCACACCTAATTCTGTTAGTATATGGGATTATGATGAGGATAGCAATAAGTTAACAGTGAATATGCAGATCACCGGTGATAATCTGCCGGGTAAAGCTTTACAGGTAGTACTGCGGCGGCTGGTATTACTCATAGTGAATAGTTGTTGTTATTATTATTAGGCAAGATGGGGTCTATATGATGAGACTATTATCACCATACATGATGAGAAAAGTGACAATAATGCTGCTACTAGTATATTCATATGGGATGCTATTACCGGTGATAAGTTGCAGCAGATCGAACATGCTCATGAGTAACAATCATTACACTTCCTTCAATGATGATGCTGCTTGTATTTAGGCGACCTATTACGAAGTGTCAATTCTCGGCGGATCGATTATTGTTCGTAACAGCATCTCAGGATATGACCGGTAATAATAACGTCATGATAACAAGTTACCCGACGACATTCCCTTATTCAGCTAAGCTATGGAACATAAGAACCTGGCAGTGCGTCAAAACTTATTCCTCTGATCGTCCTATTAATGATGCTACTATTAATCCTCTTTATCGGGCTGATGATGATGACGAGGAGGTTGTTGAAGATAAAAGGGATGATGGAGTATTAGTTAGTAGAAGACGACAACATGTTATGCTTGGTGGTGGACAACAAGCTCGTGATGTTACTACTACATCAGCTAAACAGGGTAAGTTCGAATCATGTTTATTCCATATGATTTATGAGAATGAACTTGGTAAAGTATCGGGTCATTTTGGTCCTATTAATACCCTATCATGGTCTCCTGATGGTTACACCTTCGTATCGGGTGGTGAAGATGGATATGTTAGAGTACATCATATGGATGATGATTATACTAATGATACCAGCGCTGCTAAGAAATGGGGAGATGATCTTTAAACAAACAGTAATCATGATAAGCAAGATAAGAAAGATGATACGCTTAAATACGCTTACTACACTGCCACCATCGTTTCGTCATGATGACTCATAGCCTTGATAAGGCTTGAGACATCATCAGCATCATCATCATCAGTAGTAGTAGAACAACTCCAACAACGATAAGAGGTATTCCTTGGATACTTGAGAATGTACTTGTGTTGTTATCATAATCACCATCATGATCAACAGATTATTATCGTGTGTTGTTATTCTCCATTTTAGCATTTCCACCATTCATCTTTGCTATTATCACCAGTATTATCGATATGGTGATACCCTCAGGGAAGACTGAAGCGTATCATAATGTGCAAGCTGATGATACTAACGATCATGTTATGGCTCATTATTATAATACAACACTATTACGCATCTTACTCGACAAGAACAACCCGAACCCACATGAAGTATTTAATGGTAGTATCACTTCTTCAATTGAGAACCTCACTACAACCTCACTACTACAGCATCATCATCATCATGACGACGATAGGCTAATGAAAGTAATGGAATATTGTCAAGTGGATATTACTAATCATTGTTCGTATACTCTTCGGTGCTCTTCAGGTGCACAATTCTTCTTCTTATATCGTCTCATCATCATCATCGGAGGCTTGGCGACTTGTAGTAGTAGGAGGTTGTTGTAATAGTAGTAGTAGTAGTAGATTTCTTGTTGAGCATGCCAATACTGCCAAGGGCGGCGGTGAAGGCGATTTCACTGCTCCATTCATGAGAGTACTATTATTAAGTATTTCATGTACAGCTCTAGTGGCTATAACAGTGTTACTGAGATATTATATGAGAAGAAAGAAGGATATCAATAAATATGTCGAGAACACAGTGTCGAGGGATTGAATATGGTATTAAGAGCATCATTTACTCGGTAACTAAATGCAAAATATTACGAAAATATAAAAGATGGATGAGGAGGAAAACCAACAACAACAACAACTACCGAATAAAACGGTTAAAGCAAGCGAAGAGAAGAAATAAGGGGGTACTTCAAGAATCACCGATAGTGCTGGATAGATCATCATCATCATATGATGGTAGTAATAATAATACCAGTGACTATGCTTATATTACTACTATCAACTTCTTTCACTCATCATCATAATCATCACACATAATCATTGAGGGTGCGTCGAGGCAACGGACTGATGAAATGATGATGAAACCTGCTCTTGTATCCTATCATCATCATCATTAGATAATGTGGTGAAGGCTGCTGATTCTCCCCAACATGAAAAAGAAGACTCACCAAGGGGTTTTAAGAAGGGTCATAATCATCATAGTCATCATCGTAAGCATAGTAACAACAACAACAATCTCATTGAACAATCGAGAGCACGATTGGCTGTTATGGCTGATCTGAGGGCCCAAGACACTTTAGTAGTATGGGGCAATCGAAGGAGGAGAAGGTGATGATGATGCTATTACCACCATCACCACCACCAGCATCATCATCATCAGTGTCCTGTTCAGGTCTGATCCATATATATACACGAATCATGGAGATGGGAGAAGAAAGGAGGAGGCTACGACGAGGAGGAGGAGGCACACTACTACTACTCAAGTCATTAATATTGGAGTGAATCGTGATGGTAGAACATACCATCATCATCACCTCCCAATACCACCACATAACAAGGACGACAGCAGCAGCAGCAGGAATGATGATGATGAAACATCAGTAGAGAGAAGGAGAACAAGTCTTGCTGATCTAGCCTTAGATAAGATTATGAAACAACAAAGAAAAGAAAAAGGAAAGGATGATGGTGATGATGATATACATAAGACAACGTATGATGATGATGATGACGACAGAAGAGCACCTCCATCACCGTTGTTGCCTACTTTCATAACCCCCATCATTATGGCCGCCCCCTCCCTCGATGAGGAGGGGATGATACACTCATAACAACCATCACCATCATCATCATAGTAGAAGTGATAATACTCGATACACACCCGTACACATAGAAGGGGATAATTACTTACACCTTCACAACGATGATCATCATCCCCACTCGATACCACAATCATGATGCTCGGAGAGGCTGAATAACATAAAAAGGAGGGGTAGAAGGAACTTATGGTCGATAATGATGATGACGCAGCAGCAGACGACGACGACGACGACGACAAGCATTTGATGATGTACTCAATATGTTGTTATTACTCATCATACTACCGTGTTATATGATAATATCGTCAGTCATCATCATTTCCTTTTTTTATCATAATATGAACATCTGCTGTCACAAGACAGGGTACAGAAAGGCAAAACGATAACAACGACGATGATGGTGGTGATGTTCACCATAGTACACGCAGGTTAAAAGGTGAGGTTCCGTGATCTTTCGATGATTTTCACTGTTGCAGTTGTGAGCAGCACCACGCCAACAGTGTTGTTTTCTACGGTAATTATTGTGAACAGGAGACCATCATTATGATCATCATACACTAGGATGGAAATGATGGTATTTATTATCATTTCGCCGTCAACAACATCGCATCATCATCATCATTCGCTATTTTATGATCAAGTTTAATTATTACCATTGTGGCGTGTTAGACTGCTGAGTCTTGAGGATCCTTGTACTCATCGTTGTGTTTCTTAATTATCACTTTATTACGATCATTATACTGATTATGATAATATGTTACAATTGCGAGTTCTCATTCCTTCTCCTATCATCATTGTCATTAGTCCTTCTTTTTCACGGTAGAATCATTAATATGGTATCAGATGATAAGGAAAAGCAGCATGCATCAAAAATGGAAGGAAGGGAACTGCGAGAGAGAGGACGATCAGGAATAAATAATGATGATATTGTTATTATTGCACGGATGATACTATCTCATACTTATACTAACATGGCGTCCTTCGCAGAGGCTATTCCGCATAGTGAGAAAAACAGCAAGAAGAACATTAGGAACGGCGAGGAGAGAGGAGCAAAATGATGAGGAGAATAACAACAACAATAACTTGATAAAGAAGGACGAAAATAATGATGATGAGGAGATGGCATCATCATCATCATCAGTGAAGGAGTTGAGACCTAGTGTTAAACAAAGAAGGAATGAATTTGAACGGGGTCTGTTCTCATCGCAAACGGCCGTCTCCCAGCAATACGATAATACGCCAATACAAGCACGATTCAAGCGATACGATGGTGATGATGATAGAAGTATGGATGATGTAGGGATAAGTAGAATTATCATCGGCAACAAGAACAGCGGCAACACTGATTGTTCTGAGAGTATGCGAGAAAAAGTAGTATTACGTTGACAAGGCTGAGGTGGTGGTGGTGGTGGTGATACTATCGGTATCGTCGTATAGGTAATTAGTTTGGAGAGGAGTTTGGAAGAGTTGAAGAAACGTATAAGGGAACAGGATGGAATAAAGAAGGAGATGATGGTGGAAGTAAGAGAGCTGAGAACTAAACAATGGGACGATAAAATGAAGCAAGCTATGCTCACATCAAAGTAATAGCAACAGCAGTTATTAGAAAACCTCAACCACCAAAATAATCATCATCATCAGATTGAAAGCTATCATCAATCAATGCTGCTCTACCGATACTATTATAGATCGTAATGATGTAGCGGTTACGGGCAAGCTAACAGATGAGACATCATCAAATACCAGGGAGACCTGCTGCTGCTACTGTTGCCATGATCATGATGATGATAACGGTGGTGGTGATGATGATATACGCAAAGCATCATTATCATCATTATCATCATACGATGGCATGAAGAGGTTGAAGAGGGATTGGGAAATAGGGAGAGTTGTGAGAAAGCTTGTAAAAGAAGCTTACCAGTACTAGATCATTATGTCTGATGATAATGATGATTATTTTGATAAGCATGATGATCAGGTTGGTGAAGGAGAGTTATCATAATGTCGATGATGACGATAAACTAATGATGAGTGATGACGATTACGAAAGAGAAAGTTCGATAGTTAAACAAATGTTGCTGGAACAAGACGAAGTATGATGGTAGTTCACCACCACCACCACCTTGAATGACCCTTCCCATGGTATATTCTCCCTCGAGTAGCCCTTCATCATCATAAGTGTGAATCTTACTATCATCAGACAATCCGTGCATTGGCGTCTGAGGCTAATGAAGTTCGTGTGATGGCTAACTCCTTGAAGAATCTTGTACTGAAACAAAGAGATGAATGCCTTAACATGTATCATTACATAGAGGTAGTAGTGGTAGTAGTTAGTAGTGGTAGTAGTTAGTAGTGGTAGTTGTTAGTAGTGGTAGTTGTTAGTAGTGGTAGTTGTTAGTAGTGGTAGTTGTTAGTAGTGGTAGTTGTTAGTAGTGGTAGTTGTTAGTAGTGGTAGTTGTTAGTAGTGGTAGTTGTTAGTAGTGGTAGTTGTTAGTAGTGGTAGTTGTTAGTAGTGGTAGTTAGTAGTGGTAGTTGTTAGTAGTGGTAGTTGTTAGTAGTGGTAGTTGTTAGTAGTGGTAGTTGTTAGTAGTGGTAGTTGTTAGTAGTGGTAGTTGTTAGTAGTGGTAGTTGTTAGTAGTGGTAGTAGTTGTTGTTGTTGTTAATACTTAGATACTAGAGTCCAAGCTCATGGTGAACAATATGTTATGTAAAGAGGTTAATCGACATCCCGCTGGTGTAATACTCTTTCCGAAGAAAGTCATCAATCCTATCAAGTATAAACTACTACTTTCTACTCATCATGATGGTGATGATGGTGTAGTAGTGGACGGAGGGAAAACTGAAGATACGGATGGAATCGAGGAAGAAGAGCTGAAAAGTAATGATACACTGCAACAACAACAACAACAACTGCTGTGATTGATGGAAGAAGATCCTGTCGTATCCTGTTACCCCGCAGGAATGATACTATCGGAGCAGCGAGGGGGATTCACAGAATTCACTCTAACGCGAACGGCGGAAGCGATAGCATTGTTGATAGCTAGAGAAGAGGAAGAAGAGGAAGAAGCAACATCCCAAGTCGAAGGAAGGGAAAGGCAGCAAGAGAGTGAGGGATCAACAACAACAGCTGCGGTGGGAGATGGAACATTATTGGGATCGAAGATATCAATACACCAGGGGAAGGGAGATGATGATGATAATGATGATGATGATTTGTCAACGAGGATGGGGAATATGGAAAAAGCTGTTCATCTCTTATTACCCTTGATACCATCACTAACATTACTACCAGATGAAGATTATCTATATACCAATGATGATACAAGAATGAATGATGGAAAACAGAGGAGACAAAGAAGAAGAGGAAGTTCATCATCTTCGATGGATCTGATGTTGATACGAGAGGAAGACAATGAACAGCAACAGGATCAGCAGGAGAAGAATAATGAGGAGGAAAAGGTGCGTCATAGTCGTCATAGTCAATGGACGGATAATAGTAGTGGTATTAGATACTATCTGATGATAATAATAATAATAACCATGACAGTAATACAATAGAGTACTGTCCTCATGATCATCATCATCATCATCATTATGATGATGAAGGTTCACTCACGTCAACAACAAGCGAAGAAACATCGAGACGACCACGACGCAACTTCAATGATACCCATATGGTGGCCAATGTTCGAACTCTTCTCAAACAACAAGAACCACATCATAATGATGATAATAATAATAGGAATACTAATAGCTTCGACACCATCATCACCGACGACGCTAGCGATGATGATGACCACGGGCACCGATATGATGGTATGAATGCAGTGGATATTATACTATCACAACAGGATGCATTGTTGAAGAGTATCGACATGAAGATGAGACATATCAATCAAATCATACATGGTATTAATAACTGCAATAATAATACTAACACCACCACCACCACCACAACGTTGATGGAGATTAACAGTGATAGTGGCAAGGGAGCTACAGAGGAAACAAGGGAAGTGCAGGGAGACGGATCAACGGAATCCAGGGGCGGGATGATGTGCAACAATGATCTTTTGGGATTGGAGAAGAAATGCCATGTTCAAACCCGAAGCTCATGTTCAAACAAGATACCTCCGATACGCATGGATAAGGTAACACTTGCTGGACTTGACATTACTCGAGTACCTAAATGGTACTCAGGTTGAACGGTATGATAATGACAAAAGAGCAACTACACAACCAACAACCATAACTCAGAAACCCATAAAGTGTACACTAGCATCATCATCATCATCATCATCATCATCGCTGTCTCCAGCACGATATTGTGCATCACGTGAAGACGGCGGCCACAAGCATCATCACCACCACCACCACCATGATGATGATGATGATGATGATGATGATGATGATAATGCTACCGGATATGAGACTACCAAAATGGAGCTAGGCATGAATAGTATTGTCAAGGAGAGGAGGAATGGTGATAGCAGCCGAAGATGCTGCGATAACTCGTCTCTTATGCCGGCTGATGAATATTATAACAATAATAATATGAATTGTGACAACGGTAGAACTAGATGCTCATCAGGGAGGAAATCATCCACACTGTTAACGAAACTTTGGTAAGGGAGGGGTTTATTGATCGGCAACATTATTGTTCAGGTATCATCTTGAGAACATCAAATGTTCTGCATCTGATCATCATCATCATCATAACACCACACCAGCCACATGGACCAACATTTATAATTTATTAGATATAACACGGAAAGGTGTTCCAACAATACAAGATCTCGCATTGGGATTGGATCTATCAGGATTCACAGGTAGTAATATCATCATCAACAACAAGCAGCAGCAGCAGTAATGTCATTATCATGCTTATTGTGGTGCTACTAGTCAGCTTCAGGTGATAGCATTGAAGCCATTCGAGAGTTAATGACTACACAGTACTATGAATTTAATGAGAGGTTGAACAACAACATGACTGTTGAATTATCAGACTTCCTACTCGCTCTGCGCTGTTCCTTACCTCTCTATCATCATCATCATCTACCATTTTCATATAATCTCAAAGACGATTGTCATAACGAAAAGCGAATGAAAGCATTACGTAGTTTTGGGGACACCAATAATGATAAGAGGGCTAATCGGGTTATTGTGGAGGATGAAAATGATAAAGTGAAGAGACATAAGCAAGAAGAGGAGAGGAAGTGCATGAAGCGAACACATCGTTTATTAAAGGGTAATGATAAACTAATACCGTCGCGACATTGTCGTCATGATCGGGGATGCGGTGATTCTAACACCATGAAATTCTTCAAAGAGAATAGTATGGGAACGAGGGAGGTGGTGAAGATGAATAAAAAGCAGCGACATGATAATGATGATGATCTGCATGCTGTTTATAGTAGAAGTGATAAAAGACCAGACGATAATATAAAGTGCGATGATCTGCATGCATACGATGAACATCATCATCACTATCATTATCGATTATATGCCAGTGGATGATGATAATAAGAATGAATCATTGTGATCATCAACTTCAAGATCAAGTGAGATCAACTGTTCTCGTTCTAGTCATCATTGAGTGGGTAAGCAGCAACAACAGCAGTAGCAACTGTAAACAACACAACAAGAAGAAGCTGGATACAGGAAGAGCACTTATTATAGTAACACTAGGTCTGTTTAGTCTTCTCCTTGTTCTTCTTGTTGTTGTTGTTGTTGTTGTTGTTGTTGTTGTTGGTGTTGCTGTTAACACCATTGACGTACATATACACTGGCTTTATACATATCATAATACATACCAGGGCCACAATGGAGGTTATCATAATTACATCTAAATGCACTAACCATTCGATATTTTAATTTTGTGAATGACCACGTCGGAAATATAATAGCTCTTACCTATACAACTGCCTCCCATCCTCTTCCCACTTATCCGATAATATTCTCCTTCTCCTCCTTCTTGTTGTTGTTGTTGTTGTTGTTGATAATGCTGATAATAGTAGTAGAGAGTGACCCGTAGTGATGTAGCTGATGTAATGCATGTGGGCAATACAATCTTCCACGCATTGGAGGCGTAATAAAAGGCATAATATAGTAGGGGTATCCTGATAATGATATTAATCATCATAATATAATCAGCATGATGACGAAGATGAGTACTTCTGATGATGATGATGATGATGATGATGATGTTGATTATTATTGTGGTTATGTTGTTGAGAATGTTCCTCACTGCCTTCTATCATCATCCTACTTGGAGATTCACCCTGGCCGACTCTCCTTCTCATTCTACGTCCTCCTCCAAACTCATCATCATTATCATCCCTCTGTGGTTCACAATCATTCGCTCCAGATTCGTATTTCTCATTTTTATCGACTGTCATCATCATCATTTCACTATCAATCGTTCTACCACTACAACTACCAAGTGTTGTAGATATCCTTATCATACATGCTAATGAGTTGGCAAGTATCAACGATTTAGTACCGATATAATCTTTAGTGACGAGAGCAGTAAAGAGCATAACTATACTTGCACATAGCTGACCTAAGGCACCTGTACGGAAGTTAGTATCTACCGGTGTGGTGGCATAATAATATGCTTCGGATATGCCATTAACAGACATGAGCAATAATAAATAACAGTAGTACGATAATAATGTACCAATGTCATAATCATAATCGTCACCATTACTACTACCACCATTATCGCTTGTTGTATATGATGATGATGACCATTTATCACCATAGAGGAGGTCAATAAGACAATGCGAGACAGGCGGGCCGAAAGAAACACCAATGAAGCCAATACCACTCTCGACCTGCCATCACATGCAGTATGTGACATACTGGTGATGATGATGATGATGATGCCGAGTGGAAATACTATTACAAGCATGAATGATGAGAGGGTCCTAAGCAGCATTGTTGTGCCTCTTCCTGTTGTCGATGATGATGATGATGAAGCGGTAGTGCATGTATGAGTATTCTTCTTCTTCTTCTTGTTGTTATACAATGATGTGAATGTAGAGAAGGCTACGTCCTCAATTGGTGCAAAGGCTATTCTACATATCATTGAGCCAATATTAGACACAACGCCGTAACTGAAGAAGAAGAACAACAACAATGCTACGAGGATGGATAGCACCGAGGAGTGAATGCATGAGTAATAGCATCATGCTGCTGCAGCTGCTGCTGCTGAGAGCATTGATTTAGGATAGTAATAATGAATTCACTCTTCACTATGACAAGCATTGACCTTCTTATTATTATTATTACCAACCCCATTGTTGCGGTGAATACCCAGCTGCCATTAACAGCAGTCTTTCCCCTTCTTGTAATAACAGCTTCTGTAGTCCGACAAATGCAAATGATTTGATAAATGAGCAGTGTATATCTGAACGAAGGAATAGTAATGATGATGATAATGATGATACGAAAAGTAGTAGTACTACTATCGGGGCTACGATGTGGGATGAGTATGATAGTGTTCTTCTTCTTCTTCTCCCTCGATGATGATTTATTAGCAGTATTATGATAGTAATGATGATATGTTGGATATGTTATCATAACATACCAACTGATGGCATATACCTGAGAAGGATATCAGTAGTAGTCATTTTAATCAGACCAACAACAACAACAACGAGAAGGACCTGCAGATTATTATTATTATGATGATGATAGTATTATTATTACCAATTGAGCAATGGAGAATGCCAATATTGCAGTAGTATTGGTAAATATAATAATCATACATTGTGTTATACTACGTATGAGTAAGGATACCGATTCTGCTTTGGTACGTATCTGATAACCCACTCATATGGGCAACGAATAACAATGATAATAATATACCATCATCATGCTTATTACACTAGGGTCAAAACATGACACAGGCGTTGATTGTCCTTCAGCATCATTATCACTCTCTTCCTGGTCTTGTTGTTGTTGATGATGATGATAGTGGTTGTTGTTGTTGTTGTTATATGGTTGTGCACATATACGAGATGCTAGATACGGTTCTGCTGCTGCCTCGATGTATACTGCTAGTACTATCATACCATAACATATCCAAACACGATCATAACCACTAATGGTGGTACTGCTATTATTATTCATCAACATTTTATACCATATTACGCCAAGTACCTGGATGGGGTATATCATCATCATCAAACCTAGTTATTATCATCATTATTACCGGAGTAATAATATATGTGATAGTGGTACCCCATACTGCAGTGTTGTTTACTGATGATGATGTATCATCGTCTGCCGCTGCTGCTGAGCCTCGTTGATAGGCCCTTCTGACGACTTCCTTCAGGAAAAATGTTGAGAAGTTGAGTAAACTTTGAAGAGATACAGACCTGAATGAATGCAGCTCATGATTGCCTTGTTGTTGTTGTAGATGTTACATAATGCCAAAATCGGCTTTATCACTGTATCGTGTTGATAATAGTGTACAGCCGAAACTTATCATCCTCGATATACTTGATATTAGAAGGGATCCACTGATGGCTTCGAATAAGTCACCACCAGAAGCAGCAGCAGCAGCATGATGATGCAGAGATGCCCTGTGTGATGATGATGGCTGCTGCTGCTGCTGTTGTCGTTGTTGATGCATGATAGTGATGGTGGTGATATACTGCATATAAACGTGTAGGGATGGCGTGAGGCGATGTAGAACTCAAGAGCAGCCACGGCAGCAGCCACAGCAGCAGCCTTTAAGGAATGACAAGAGTGATAAAGTTATGATGACAAGTATATTGATACTGTTTATATTAATAATATTGATGAACGATCGATGATGGACAGTACAACTACACCATCATTAGCACCACCACTGCAATAACGTATAATCATCACTCTGACCATGTGTAACACTGATCCTCACGCTACTACGTATTATTACTGTCATCCTTCATCATACTCGATGGGCAATGATACTGATGATAGTAGTAAGAGTAACATGAGGTGATAATAAAGGGACGATAACAATAGTGACAACAACCGCCACGTCGAGCATTATGGTAGAACGATGAAGCGGAAGCGTATGAAGTATGTGGTATGAACTTGGATAGTAAAGAGCAACGTTGGGTTATTATACGAGTATAGCGAAGCAGCAGCAGCGATGATGATGATTGGAGCACACCCTCATCATGTACTTCCACGACGTCCAATCCCACATCATGCTTCTCCTTCTTCTTCTTCTTGTTGTTGTTGATACTGTGTTGTAGGGGGGTATTATAGAGTGAGAGCAGACGGAGTAGAGGGCTCCTCTCCTCAGACAGGTGTTTACTAATACTACGACTATTATTATGATGATGATCATTATTTAAGACTGATTGTTGAATATCACCTTTTAGATAATCACTGACATCAATCCTTGACGATGGGATGATGTTGTTGTTGTTTATAGTGGTATCAGCACGTTGCCTTCCAGATGGTAGTATACGCCCATCCTCCTCATTCATAGCGATCACCACAGCAACAATGCTATCATCATCATCATAATCATCACCACCACCACGATGATGATGGTCGGTCATTGCTCATTACCACTGAGAATTTATTCTTAATCGATGCATCATCCTAATTATTATCAGCATCATCATGACTAGAACTAAAACAACCCTAACGTAAGGTAACCTGTATGATAATGATGATGAATATTGAGAATAGCCACAAGGATGTGGAATAATAATACTATGGCTACTACTATCGACGACCCGCCACGACTGCTGTATAATAATATTGCTATTACTATATAACGATATATACTACGACGACCCGAAATACAGACTACCCATAGTGAGGTCACCCTCCTCGAGGGGTAACAGGTGAACCATTAGATGCACCTCCAGCACCTCCTCTGGTGATAGGCTTGGATATAGTGTTGATAGTATTGCAAAGATGCCCTTCCAATGGTGCTTTGGCTGCTGCTCGTATACCCTTATCATCATCATTCGACGACTCTATATTTCCAAGCTCCTCCTCCTCCTCCTGCTGCTGTTGCTGCCATTCATTAAGAGTAGGCTGCTGCTGCTGCCGCTGCCAGCCCTTCTCCCCCCTTCTATTCGAAACGGCAAAACTGTAGAAGCTTCCAATAGGGTAGCATATTGTTTCTACTATTGTTAGTACCATTACTTCCTGATCTCTTCATACCATTACTGTAACCAAATTATTATCGATTGTTGCGGATCTTCCTCGCCCAACAGCCATTGATGGAATATGAGAATAATGTATCTGCCACATTGTTGCTATAATTACATTCTCCGTCATCACCATCCCAACGATGAGTACCGAGATCTGCTACAACGACTGCTGCCGACCCTTTCTCTAGATCCTGAATATTGAAGTGTAGAATCCAAAGAAGAACATAATAACCCGTGCAATGTCACTAGAGGGAGTCGCAGTGCCAGCAGGAGCAGCCGCAGGTCAATATAGAATAGCAGTAATCATCAGCGTCATCGTTATTTACCACGGGATCATTTAATTCAAACACAGCACACATTAAACAGCAATCTGCATTTACTTACCTGGTAATACCGTTGCCTCAGTACCCCATCCATCACTTCTGTACTTCTATCATTATTATCGTCTGCAAAAGCAGCAGCAGCAAGAGATGGTGCAATCATGAGTCATGATGATTACGTATTGCAATTGGTCGTGATGCTTTATCATCATTAGTGTTTAAGGGCGATGTTGTTACTCAGATAACACAACATGATAACATTGAAACTACTATTACCACCACCACCATCGTCATAATGATGATGATGATGCCACTACTATGCCCATGATAATAATCATCATCACCTTGATGCTGGTACCTTCTTCATCCTCATCACTTATACATATCGCTATACTTCACCTCAGTAACCTTGGATGATTTACGTACCATCATCATCTTAGACGGGTCTAAAACAACTTCCACTGTCTTCGTTATAACACTAGTATGATGTTCATTATCACTACCCAAACCTTTCCTCTGGAAATATTCATTAGCAGCAGCATCAACATTATCAACATATACTGGTTGATTGATGGTACGGGACTTACTGCGTCCATACCTGCTAACATCAACATCATAATCATCACGATAATACGAGTAGTTGTTACAGTAGGAATGCAGAGACAGCAGCTATATCTTGTGGTACAAACCAAATAGCAGCAGCAATAGTGCATTGCCATAGTAGAGAATCATAACGTAGCATCATCATACCACTGCCATCACGACCAGACATCATCTTGGATCCGATGCTACTAGTGGTAGTAGTACTCATGAGACGACGACCACGTAGTAGCAGTCTAACTTTATGATGATGATGTAGGAATGATGACATAATATAAAAACGTTAATGTCGACAACGATGAGGGTGACAATTACAACATATTCCCACGGAAGACAACAACTCTCTGGAGGCCGAGGCCGTGGCCGTCGGCGCGGATAATGTTAATCTCGCTCGCCCGGGTATTTCCACTCGTACCTACGGTAGACGGTGAAAATCTAATCGAGAGGGCGAAAAACTAAAGAAGGAGAAAAACTGAAGAAAAAAAGACCTAGTGGAGTACTGACCGTAACCCCCGTCAACCCGAAACCCGACTCAGGTCGCCCTTCGGGCGACCATCACCTCAAACCCGAAGGCCTAGGGTTATAGGTCATAGGTTATCCGAGAGTCAAAAGCGTAGTCCCAATCCTCTCCCGGGCGAGCGCGAACGTTCTTTAGAAAATGGCCACATTCTTTAGAAATATGGGTTTTCCCCGTACCTACCTTCCTGTAGGGGTGGTGGTTGCGTGGGTGTAGCAGCAGCAGCATCGATGATGAGGGTTGATGTTATCCTCAAACACTTTCGGTTAGCTGAGTGCGTCGCTGGTGAAGACCCTAGTAGTTGTTCTTACTACCTACTATGCTGTTGAAGCATCAGCAGCCCCTATCATACATGCCTAGCATCCTGCACAACAACAACAACGGCAGTAACAAGAGCAGTAGTCACAAGTCAAGAATATCGTCTTCTGCAGTAGCACTGGTGAGGATAGCCTTTGTCGAACAAAAGAGGTAATAATAACAACATCGTAAACGAAGCAGCTGTACTGCTGCTGCTGCTGCTAGTAGTACTAGTGGCATAATGGCTTTGTTGTTGTTGTTGTTGTTGTTGTTCAGGCATATGTTGGCGTATAAGCTTTACTCTAATCCTCTGGTAACTATTCCCGAATACAACAACAACAACAATGATGATGATGATGATGATGATGATGATGACTGTCACAGAAAGGCGAGTCTAAGAGGATGTAGTTCGGCAGCATCCACAACGACATCGAGCTCGTTGAGGTAATAATAAGGATGATGATGTTGTACTAGGATGATGATGATGCTTCTTTCGTCTTATGACCATCAGGTCATCTTCATCATCTCTATCATCTCTATCATCAACAGACAGTTTCCACGAGTATCCATATAATCTGATGACAGGAAGACTCCCTACAGCATCATCACCACCACCACCATTCAGGACTACGACAACAACAGCTTCATCATTCCCACCATCCCGATTTCGTCGAGTAACGCTCTCAGAGGATATTGTTATATCTGCTGCTATCAATGCTGCTATTATCATGTCAAGATAATAATAATATCATCATCGTAATCACTGGTCATCATAACCTTCGGTGTGACCTGAGTAACCACAAGGAAGTGGATGCGAGTTTGTGTACATTGATAGGTTTATGATGATGATGATGATGATAAGCCGGTCTATTACTACTACTACTCAGTCCCTTATTACCATATGTCTTTAGTCGAATCGCTGTCGTCTGTCGTCATAAAGCCGTTACTAGTTTAGGCTTAACATTATTGTATTATCAACAACATAGCCGTGCTATGTATCCCTTTTAGTAGTAATCGTTATAGTTTGATGATGATAGAGACGGAGATCAGACGCCGGCCGAATACCTCGAACTCATATTTCCTCCGAACTCGTTCATCGAAGTATTACTACTCATGTTGTGTTGTTACCATGAATATTATCATTCAATGCATTACAATGTCAACACAATGTCATCACGATCGCTAGAAACATATATCACTGAATAGGAATCTTAGATGCCTTGCTCTTAAACAATCTCTTCTTGAAGCGTAGTAATACAACTGCTGCTTCTGCCGCTGCATCATCAACGCTATTACTCGTCATAAGCACGTTGCCTCTACTATCTAGTTTTACATTTGGTAATCCATGTGTATGATGGAATACACATTTAACCTTACCACTCTTACCAAATCTTGAATCGATAATACCAGTTATACCAGATGATTTATGGATAACTTTCATACCAATAAAGGGTGTGAGATCAGTTTCCTTTTTAAACATATTTTTAACTATATAAGTAGTGGTATCATCAGCATCATCAGCAGTATGGACACGCCTTTCCAGTACACCTTCTTTATATTTCCATTTGATGATTGATAGATCTTCTCTACCACTACCAGCTCCATCAACTGTCTTATAAGTTCTGCTAACCACACCATAAAAAGCGAGTCTGCAATAGGATGATGACGCATCATATTCTTTATCAAGTCTTGATGCAATAATTACACTCCCCTTACAAGCGATAATTGGACGTTCCAGTTCGATAAGCGCATAATATTGATGATGATACTGAGCAAGAGTATTATCATTATTATTATCGATATTTGCCTTATCATATTCATCATCGTCGTCTTCCTGTGGTAATAATAGTTGATCTTTATAGATAAAATCACCCCGTGTATTGCCATGCATGGCCATATATTCGTCATGACCAAGTAAAGCACCTCCACCAAGAGTCGTAATTGGTATTGAAGATGTTATCATAGCAGAATCATTATTAGCATCACCATTCTTCTTCTTCTTCTCATTATCAGACTCATCAATCTTTCCACACTCTCTTGATATATTATCATCATCATCGTAGATACTATTGTAACAGTACTTCTTCATAAACAAGACGTTACCCATAACAGTCGAGTGACCGCATGTAATATGTATCCTACTTTTACTTCTTATAGGATCTTTGAAGTATCTTATTAAGTGCTTCCAACAACGACAACAATGAGTAAGAGTATTATTACCTGATCTTGTCAACTGCAGCTAATAGTCCTGTAACAGCACGATATCTTGTAGTATTATCATTATCTCCCATCTTATCATCATAATCATCGTTATTGTTATCATACGCTCCTCCTCCCTCCTCCTCCTGCTGGTGGTGGTGGTGGTGTCGACATTATGATACCTCGTTCCAATGTATTCGCATTAATACCGGGTATACATAGTGCACATCTACGGCACATATTAATACTCTAACGGCATATTCACCATTACTACCTTGCTCCTTCGGATGCAGTCTTCACGTTCTTTTTGAACATTTGTATACTTTTGACGATCACCTGGCAGTGAGATAGCGTTGTTATGATAATAAAATCAACAGTGGTAAAAGCAACGAGTTACTTTGTTATTCTTAGAGCTTCCTCCAGTAGTAGTAGATGATGATGAAGCCATCTTCCCTGTTGCGGAATCTAATATTACCACATCTTGCCCAACTCTAACCATGCCTAATAATATAATGATCACAGTATGAAGGGGGTTTCATAGTATTACCACTGATAACAGTACCAGTGAGTATGGTACCAGCTCCTCTAACTGCAAAACAATGATCGAATGAGAAGGTAAAACGATTATACTCATTATTAGACGATTCTCGTTGTTGGTGTTGTTGTTGTTGATTGGTTGGTGTTGTTGTAGATGGTATTGAGCGTAATCTTCTAGGCAGCTCAATATTATGTAATATCATATTTATTATCATACTTGGGTTATAGATACTATCGTGATCATCATCAAGTTTGGTAGATACTGCAACCATAGGGACTGAGGATGTAAACCTGATGATCATGAAGGGTAGTAATAATGAGCATTCATTAATTGTCTGATGTTTCTAATTGAAAACGACTAAACGACTGCTGCTGTTGTTATTATTATTACTACCTTGTTTTAGACAATGTCTTCTTCAATCTATTCATCATAGTGTTTATCTTCTTATCACGTATTTGTGATGGTATCAAGTCCACTTTATTCAACACTATCATCAACTGTGGTGCTAGTATCTCTGCTATAACTAAGCATTCTGCTGTTTGTGTTTGTATACCTTTGGTGATGTCAATGACCAGCATACATACATCAATTATTTGCGCACCACCAATAATTGTCCTAAACAACAACAACAACAACTAGTTGTAGTAGTCGTGGTACTGTGATGTCATAGACAATCATTAGTACCTTATTAATGATGCATGACCAGGACAGTCAACCAAGCAGAATTGTATACTATTGTATCCTTCAGATAGGAATGATTGTGGTAATGTTGTTGATGATGATGGTGACGCCAACTAACATTAGTACATTATATATTACATGATAATAACACTACTACTTCGTCGGTATCCTCGTTGGTAGTAGTAGTAGTACCATCACGTTGGTGTTGTTGTTGTTGTTTAACTGTAAATGAGGAGAATCCTAGATCAATAGTTATACCTCTTCGGACTGATTGTGGATTCTTATCAAGTGATGCCGTGCTGGCAACCTACCACCACTACCATCATCATCATAATTAGTTTGCTTCTTGTTGTTGGTGTTCCTGTTATTACCTGTGTTAATGCCCTACATAACGATGTTTTGCCACAATCAACATGCCCCAATACACCTATATTTATATTACATCCACTATCAGTCATAATGATGACAACAAGGGGCAACTACTATTACCATTAGACAGCCGTCGTCGCCGCCGAAAGAGGTTTCTAACAATGATGATGAACTAAGAACACAACACTGGAGTATACAAGGTAGGCAATAGGAGAGACTATTATCATCTGTTATCATTATCGTTGCGAGCCACAACAACATCATCATCCTAACCATCGACTGAGGTACACAGATGATAAGAATACTACTCTTATCATGATGGGCATCATCATCTTCTACTCACCGTCGTTGGTAGTTTACTTGAGAGCCTTGCCACCTCTGAGGAGACCAGTCCTTCTAGCAGCGATAAGACCAACCTTCTGACCGGCAGGAGCACCACGAGCAATAGTAGTAGGATGACCAACATGCTGATGGTTTCCACCACCATGAGGATGCTCAACAGGGTTCATAGCAACACCTCTAACCTTAGGCCAGCAGTTCCTCTTAACACGATACTTATGGAAGTTGTTACCAGCCTTAAGGACGGGCTTATCGAGTCGTCCACCACCAGCGATGATACCAATCATAGCACGGCATTGACTGTTAACAGTCTTACGAGCGCCAGATGGCAAACGGATACGAGTCTTACTGCCATCATCAGAGTGTCCAACAACGATACCAGAAGCACCACCAGCAGTAGCACAGGTACCACGATCACCGATCTTCTCTTCAATATTGGAAATAACAGTACCCTCAGGCATCTTACCGAGGGGAAGGACATTACCAATAGAAAGAGTAGCGTTCTTACCGAAGTACACGAACTGACCAGTATGCATACCCTCAGTAGCAACAGTCAAGATCTTCTGGAGACCGAACTTGTAAGGGTTACGGAAGGCGATACGGGCCATAGGGGCACCACGACCAGGGTCATGGATAATCTCCTGCACTAGACCCTTGATGTAACCATGACGCTGAACAAGAAAAAGACAGGGAGAATTGTTGTTAAAGATATGATACTAAGATGGGTATTACCTCAGCATAGTCCACGGCACGTAGCTTAGAAGCTCCCTTACGATGCTTGGTAACGGCCTTGAAGATTCCTCCACGACCCTTACGTTGTCCACGAATTACGCGTCCCATAGTGTTAGGCGGGTTGGATGAATAACAACGAAGATGATTATAATACCCTACCTACAACGACAATAACAACATGTATAACATCCACAACCACGACAACATCAATGCCAACATCAGCAGCAACAACGCCTCTCCGACCCGACTCGACACAGTCGGGTGCCCCTCCAAAAGCGTGATCGATTATCGTCAGTTTACATGCATAATGCAAGAATAGCGCATAATTGTTATCATCATCACCACCATCATGCTACTACATTCAGACGATTCGGTACGAAGTAGAGATCGAACCTGCCATACCCATACGTCCCCCTTGCTGGTGACTCGGTATTGGTTGGGCCCTCCCTTTCTACACAAATTTTCACCATCTAATCATCTGGGTTTCCGCAATCGCAGTTGTTGGTCCTGGGACTACTTAATCCTCTTTTCACCTTCTTTCTCCCTCATGCCTAATAGGCTGCCCAGTGTGGCATGCCTCCCTCCTCGCCTTCCCTGGCTGCACGACGTAGTTGTGACGAAGTTCCTCTCAAGAGCCTCCGAGCTGATGATGAGAGATTCATTAACCTCTGTTGTTTCAAGGCTCTATGGTTGGGTCTAACCATATCGGGATCCGCTTGCGCGGGTCGTGTGATGGGCGATAAGCTTCGAGCTTGTAATGCCCAGGCAATAAAGTTTGAATTGAATTGAATTGAATTGAATTCAGACGATTATATTATTCATCGCGTGAGGGTGGCCGGGGTTTTCCCGGTACGAAATAGAGATCGAACCTGCCATACCCATACGTCCCCCTTGCTGGTGACTCGGTATTGGTTGGGCCCTCCCTTTCTACACAAATTTTCACCATCTAATCATCTGGGTTTCCGCAATCGCAGTTGTTGGTCCTGGGACTACTTAATCCTCTTTTCACCTTCTTTCTCCCTCATGCCTAATAGGCTGCCCAGTGTGGCATGCCTCCCTCCTCGCCTTCCCTGGCTGCACGACGTAGTTGTGACGAAGTTCCTCTCAAGAGCCTCCGAGCTGATGATGAGAGATTCATTAACCTCTGTTGTTTCAAGGCTCTATGGTTGGGTCTAACCATATCGGGATCCGCTTGCGCGGGTCGTGTGATGGGCGATAAGCTTCGAGCTTGTAATGCCCAGGCAATAAAGTTTGAATTGAATTGAATTGAATTGAATTGAATATTATTCAGATTATACTGTAGAAAGGCTATTATTCACTGAGAAACACAGTAATAATAATCCCTTTAGCAATACTATTATTCACTGAGAAACACAGTAATAATAATCCCTTTAGCAATACTGTTAGTGAAGTGGTAGTGAGTAGTGAGTAGTAATTAGTGGTAGTGGTGGTGGTAGTCGAGTGATTGAGGAGAGTGAGTGGTGGTGGTAGTGAGTAGTGGTGGTGGTGCGTGGTAGTGGTGGTGAGTGGTAGTGGTGGTGGTGGTGGTGAGTGGTGGTGGTGGTGGTGGTGAGTGGGTAGTGGTGGTGGTGGTGGTGGTGGTGGTGAGTGAAGGTGAGGTGGTGGTGGTGAGTGGTGGTGGTGGTGGTGGTGGTGGTGGTGGTGAGTGGTGGTGAGTGGTGGTGGTGGTGGT
>JABANP010000406.1:0-49850 GCA_013115135.1 Perkinsus olseni
AGCCGCGTGGCGCTTTGGAGAACTCGTTGACTCGGAGTGGAGGAGGCAGAGCGCCCGTAAAAGAGACAGTGAGGGCTCTGGGCACTCTGTCGTGAGGCTCTTTCCGTCTGCCAACTCCTGTGCGCGCTAATGACTGTATTTTGCACTACCTTCCCTTGGCTGTGCTTTGGCGGCGGTATTGACGGGCTTCAGCGCAAGATTTCAGTATGCGCTCATATCGCTCTTTCTTCGACCTCGGGGCCATCAGAGCCGCTTCGTGTGCTTCAGCAGACTACCGATCGCGCCCATGCCGATGCGCAAGGAACCCTTACGGATGTCCAGACCACCGGGAGGCACTTCGATCGTAGCTGAGAGCTCTCTCCAGGATCTTTCTGCCCTCGCTCGACGGCTTCAAGGCAAGCCGCTCGCGGGCCTCGGCAAGGTCGATGTGGAAAGGCTTCATCATTGGGTTCACGCGGGTGGCTGCGATGGTCGAGAAAAGCCACAGCTGGTGAGCCATTTCAAGAGGGTCTTTCTCGTCCCTCGTTACGACTATCAAATGTGCCCCCACACCGGATTCTCTGACACTCTCGACACTCTCCTTGGCTGCGTCCAACCAGTCCTGGCCTACTTGCTCATCGGCGGAAGCTTGACAGATATCTCTCACCAGCCTCACCGACGAGCCTTGGAATAGATCTAGAACACCCTCATCCCCAGAGGTGGGTAATCTGATGTGCTCACAGGCCTTGTGGAAGCGTTCATCGATGTAGTCAGCCGCACGTGTACAGCGCGCGATCCGGAGGGCCTCTCGGGTAAGCAGCAAATCGCCGTAGCTCCCGTAGGTGTCCCAACGGTCAGCGGGGCAGGCAACTATGATGGTACCGTCGCCATTCTCGTCCGATACCTCCAGGCTCGCCGCCCAGCAGAGCAAGCCTCGCTGAAGTGCATGCACGAACGCAATGGAGCTCACTTGCTTGTCGAGAGGATCTTCAATACCCAGAAGATCGCAGATGAGTTCGTCAGGACGGATGCATAATGATGAGGAGATTGAAGAGCTCTGAACCAGCAGCATGAGCGCACAGCATACACGCATGAAGGCGTCCACGTCGATGTCGAGAGTAGCCAGGGCCTTGCCAAGATCTCTCAGCTTCTTCGGATCGCTGATGACAGGCCATGACAGCCCCGTTGTAGATAGTAGCCCCCTGACCCTGTGAAACGCTGAAGGTTCAGTGGACTCCGCGGTGAAGTCCATCAGGTAAGAGTAGGCGTATCCTAGTAGGAGGCTCACGTAAGCCTCATCAGCATTGGATGTGAGTGGGAAGGCCTCTATAGAGTAGCTGCCGTTGAGGAAGAGGGCAGCGTGGCACCTCCCGCTGCAATCCGTTGCGATGAGGGAAGTGAGCAGGCAAGCTGACCGAAGCCTCTCGTCCTCAGACCCTCGAGATGAGCTTCTTGCCATAGCGCTCCAGGTAGCAGCCAAGTCACCTTCACCGACAATCCACACCACATGCGCTGAGCTCTCGAGGTCGACATCCTCAACCTTCTGCCGATGGCCGATGCTGCCCGAGGAGCCACCCAGCACCTCCCCCAGCGGGCTCCGGCTGCTGACCAGGCTCACCCGCATCTTGGGCGGGACATCAGCCGTGCAAATCCTGGGTAGTCGAGCCATCACAGTGGCTGTGACGGTCCCCCTGTGTAGTGGTAGACCCGCTTCCCGGATACTGTAGGAGACATCCGAGTGCTCTAGGGCTAGGCGAGAGGGCTCCAGCGGGTACAGCTTGCTTGTCGGCCCTACGATCATGTCTTCCGGGCCACCGCCTCCTAGGTGCACTACTGCTTCGGCGTCTCGTCTGTTCGGCGCCACACGGAGACTTGTAACCGTGCCGTATACGAAGGTGGGGAAGGGCGAAGGCTCCTCTTCACCCGTGTCGCGGACAACAAGCACTTCTTGCCCGACCAGATTAGAGGGGGGCTTCGGTGTTGACAAGCCGACTGTCATCACAAAACACTTTCGCAACTGAGAAGATCAGTCAAGGCAACGCCATTCGCGTCACAGTCAGGGGAAGCTTGACATTAGCAGCTCTCCTCTGCTTGCACGCTGGCTCCCACCATTCATCATGAATAGCAGCAACATGCATACAGCGTGATTAATCCACGTGCAAACGTGCGCCACCGGCCGTGAGCTGCATTGTGCACTCGCCGGGAGTACGAAGGGCAGACCCATGCTTATCCTTCAGAAATTGTGATTCATCAGTCGGGCTGATTCTATTCATCTGTGAGCCCCCTCTACATTCGACTGCGAGTATGGCTCGACATTACCCGCCTGACCGGCCAACAAAATTGACAAAAACACTCACGAGTACCCTGAGAAACGTTAGCTATTCGGTGACGCTAGAGGGAGCGCTGTCCGTCGCTGTACTGGATTTCCCCTTCCTGGCACTTTTCAGCTCAGCCACGGCCACTCGTTCGTCGAGCGTCGGCCCCTTCGCTCGCTGCATTATCGGGACGTACTTCCGGGCCTTCACCTCACCGGTCCCTCCCGAGGACCCTGCTAGACACTGAAGCACCGCCAAATCCCTTTGAGCCGCCACCGCCGCTCGGGAGAACATCGCGACTGCTTCCTGGTCCTCCTCAGCGTTTTGGTCCAACCAATCAACGTCATACTCGCAATCGAATAGCACCAAACCAGCGCCATCAGCCAAGTCGTAGCTGGGCTTGCCAGGGGTCTTCTCAATATCCAGGAGAGCATCAACAACCTCAGGCTGCTCCAGGCCTCTGCCTACGAGCATGAGGACCTCCATCATGCATCGAACCTGGTGCCATAGGAACGCGCTCCCTGTGATGACCGCGTGGGAAATGTCACCTCCATCGCGAAAGTCAAAGGAATGGATAGTCCTCTCGAAGTTGACGGTCTGCTCCACGTCCATCCTACACAAGTTGCGGTAGTCGTGCTGCCCGACCAGCCTCTGAGCAGCCCTGGACATCACTGCGAGGTTCAAGCCTTCCGAGGGGAAGAAATATTTATAAGTGCGACTTTTGCAGCTAAAACGAGCGTCGAAGTCGTCGTTCGGCACTGAAGAGATCCGCAAGATCCGGATATCCTCGGGAAGCACTCGGTTTATCATCTGGACGTAAGGGAACTCGGTACCTGAAGGAGCGTCCGTTCTCACTTGCGCAAGGGCGAACACGATATCGAAGACCTCGGAGCCGCAGGAGGCAATTGCTACACTGAACTCTCGCGTTTGTAGAAACCAGCACGGGGACCTGCTCACCATCTGGTTTCACACGGAGGCGCAGTGTGGCGTAGTTGCCTCTGGCATGGACCCCTTTGTCGGTTCGACCACACCGAGAGAAATCACAAGATGTACGGGACTCTATCAGGCAGGTCTTGACTAGGGCTTTGAAGAGCTCATTCTCCACTGTGTTAACACCGAACTCTTCCTGATTCTGCCAGGCTACTCCAGCGTACCTGAACAGCCACCAGCACGGCCACATGCAGACAGCCTCTGGCACCTAGCCGAGGGCGCCCACCTAGTCCCGATGTAGGCAAATTTCAACAGGAAGCGGCCAGTCTTGGCGGTGGACCAGTTTATCCCTCGAGCCGCCTTCCGTCGCTTCTTGCTCTTGGGCTCGGACGGGCTGCTCGGCGGGGTGGAGGACATGACGCAACTCTGCTAGCGTCGCCAATGGACGAAGGGAAAGCCGACAAACGCAACCTAACCAACTTCGAAAATGCATCCGAAACATGGCCAACAGTCGGCGCATCACTCGGGGATCCGCAGCGCCTGGTCATCTCTCCCCATATCGATCTGGGGTGGGGGCTCCTCCCCTATCGCCAGAGAATGCCGAGCTTGATCGAAGATCGACACGAACTCGCCGGTGATCGGATTCACCAAAGTACCTGGGCGATTATTCAGGCAACTCCTACATAGCAGTGACTCAATTTCAAAAGTTGAAATTTTTACTACTAACAGTTGTGACTGCCCAACTTCTACTAGCAAGCGTCCCCCTGAGGTCTCCGCTCACCCTTAGCAGCAATGATGGCGTCTCTCGCTATCCTCCGCGGTGCTAGATGCCTCACATGGGGACTCACTGGCTGGGGGCAGATGTAATCAACGTAAGCAGTGCTCGATCTGTAGGGCCCGAACGAAGCAGAGTTGACCTTGGTTACCTGAACCACGCGGTAGCGGCTGTCGGAGCCACAAAGGAGGGCTCTGCCTTACCCGGAGCTTGTATGTGTCTCTGAATAGCTTCACCAAGCTCTTCTCATTAGTCATCACTAGTCGGACTCTCAGCCAAGTCACCTCCTCGCTCGGCCGCTTGTCTATACCAACGAAGACCTGTTCGCCATCTAGAGGTGTGAGAAGCAACTGGTGGGCGCGCGTACCTGTCCGTAATCGACACTGCCCACTTGAACGCCTTCTTTTCGCCTCCAGCTACGGAAGCGATCCTCGGGTAATCTGCCTTTCACACGAACCAGAAAAACACCTGTAAAGCGCAAAGGCCGTCAAAAACCTAGAAACTGCCAACCCCTGAACCCACTGAGGACTTTGCTGCGGGGGTGAGCCATATTATGGGCAAACTCGCCATCATTGGTGAGGACAACCAGGCCGGAGCACATGACAGGGATGGGGTTAATTACGATGAAGTGCGGTGGTATCAAGTCCACGTTGTTGATGTTATGGCTGAGTTCGTGTGCCTGGGGGATGCCCACAGATAGGGCGGCACCCAGGGAGGCCGACTCACTCGACGCTTGTGCCATATCTCGAATAAATCAGGCAAGGCTGTAAGGCCGCGTATCCGTGTTGCACTACAAACGACGCCTCGAGGTTTGTTGATGAGCCAAACCTTCGGATCCCTGAACAGAAGCTCATCACGCGGCCGCCTGCTGCAGACAGAGCCCACCCCGGTGGCTCCACTGGCTGGTCTCGGCAGATAACATCGCAGTGGTCTGACACTTGCACGTTATGGCGGACAACTTGGCCGTCAACGACAACTTCGCCATTCCTTATGGCCGCTTCCGCCTGACGACCAAGCATACGAAACTCAAGCGGGAACCGGTCCATCCACCTGGGAGCGCGACATCTGGCCAGACAGGGATATCCTTCGAGCGAGCCATTCAAAGCTAGTGGTCAGCTTCTGTAGTGTTCGGCAGGCTATCCGAGGGACGTCCTCGGCGGTCATCACTCGAGGGGCCACCTCCCCAGCAGAGCAGCGAGAAGCGGCCGAGGTGAGCAGACCCTCACCGGCGTGGATGAGGGCCCGACTGCCGCTCATAAATTACAAAAAAACCAACCCGAGGAAGGTTGTGATGAGAGTATCCCCAAACCAGTATGCAAAAAGCCCACACAAATTCGAACGGAGTCTAGGAAACAATGGCGGAAACAGAATGGCTTGTCAGCTCGCACTAGCTGCATTGTCACGGCCTCTCGCCATGTTCACTTAGCATGAATCAGGCCATGTACTGGTATACTTGTAACGTTCAAACAAGGCGATCGCTAAGGCATAGCTCACGTTGAAGCTGTGATGAGTACCCTCCGCGGTGGGTATCTGCAGACAAGGGCACTCAGGAAACAACGACAGTGGGAACAGAACGAAGCCTCGGGATGAGGAGCAGAGCCACCCCCAATATCCACCCCAATTGGCTCACGCTAAGAACGGCATCGGCGAGTCCGAGGACGGCGTCCGAGACACCGTCGGCCTCTCCGCCAGCTACCATCAGCAGGTGAGGACTTCTCAAAAATAACATGAGTTCGAGGACGCGGCAGACAGATCAATCCACTGCAGCTGAACGACGTGCCCGTCCAACGCAAGCGACGAGGCAGCCAACCATCGTACATACACCCCGAGCGATGGCCTCTTCCTTGTTCTCTAACGCACACACGACGAAGTCATGGTCCTTCCTTAAAGCATCGATGAGTTCTATCGGGTCCGTTGTAGTGAATATTCTCGGGCCACCGAGCGTACTGTAATGAGAGTAGTCCAAGGTACGTTGGAGGAGGTCCCTGAACGACTGTGAGAGTCTACTCCCGCAAGGGTCCGCTGAAGACACCGGATGATATCCCTATCGGGAATACGATGACGCGAAATAACGGAGAGATGATGCAGAAAACAGAGGCCGTTCACTCACTCGGTGACGGCGGCCTCCCCTAAGATCAGGGCTCCTACCCCGAAGCACGAGCTGTATCGGAGGACCCTTGCTACGTTGCCTGGGTACCTACGCCTCACACCACTTGACTACACCGCAAGCAGGTAGTGGGACTCACTGCACTCCATCGAGCATGACCAGCGTGTGGGCCTTGGCACTTGCCATACCGCCAGTCGCTACAAAGTCAATGACGCTATTAAAGCGAGATGCCCGCAGGATACGCTGACGTTGGAGCATCCAACCCTGGGGAAAACTGCATGGCCGTGCTGTACCTAGACGACCGAGCAAAGGAGCCGGCCTCCTGTGTCATGTCTTTTTATCACTTCCCTTCAGCCTAGATACGACCCGTCTAGCAACACTAGGCAGGTCTCAACACAAGAAACTTGTTTCAAGCTGATCATCGGAAACGTCCCCATGCTTCCCCATTCTCTGCCGTATCCTCTCTTCCCGCAAAGCCCGCAGCTCGTAGTCCGACAGCGGTGGTAGAGGGCTAGGGCGGGGCCAATCCTTGGTGAATCGGTACCGCTCGAACATAGCCAAGGTCATCGCACTACACACATTGTAGCTGTGATGGTGGTCAAACACAGTGGGGATCTGAGAACTCGGGCCACATACGCCACGAGCCATCCTCAAGGACAGTACGAGATCTCTCTTCAGCCAATCCGGAACGAAACTCACGCTCAGGATTGCATCAGCTCTCCTCGGGATGAGTGGGCCAACGCCTTCCAACTCTCCGCCACCAACGAACAGCACTCGTGGCGATGATATCTCCTTGGCAGCCGACGCCTCGCAGCTGAAGTCGATGAAGGGCAACTAAGAGGGGTTGCTGAGCGACGAGGACCGACAGAGGCGACTGTAGGGCACCCTTACGTCGTGTTGGACGGCCACTTCCTTATTCTCAAGGACAATCACGCGGTAGCCATACTCCTCGCGCAAGCGCTGCATCGTCCCCGTACAGTCGACGTTCAATACTAGAGGTATGCCACCGCGACGAACCGTACGGGACGAGCAGAGAGCCGACAAGGCGAAGTCCCTATCAAAGCAAATTGCTTGCCGCCTAGACCTCAGGGATTACCGTCGGTAGAGCTGGGACCCCCTAGAGTCGCCAAGCAGCAGTCCAGAGCATCCCAACTTGCCGGCATTGGCCAGCACGTTGCCGACATTGCCTGGATACCTGCAGGCCGAGTCTTGCCCTCTGCCATCCAATGCCTCCAAGACTCACTTGACACCATCGAGGAGCATCAGCGTATGCGGTGAGATCTTGCTTTCGAGTACTTCCACCATACTGTGATGCAAGAAGGAAGCGGCCAGCAAGCCAAGATTCCTTCTTGGATTTGTGCGAGAGAAGCCGCATCCGAGCATGAAAGACTGCACATCAATCTGGGCCCTTGCGCCACAGCCATGTCCCTAACTCGAACTCCGCCACGTTGTTGAGTCAGAAACATGCTTCTCAAGTAACGGCTGCCGAGAACTGATCGCTATCTGCTTCAGCCACGTGCGAGTTCGGATACCTCAGGGCCGTCGGCGGGCACGCAGGAGGCCTCGGCCAGTCTCTCGTGAGTTTGTAACGCTGAAGCATTGCTGCAGTGAGACTGTGATTGACACCAAGCTCGATCGGCACCTACGAGGAGGCCCTTGTGCAATCAGCCTGCAAGAGTAGTCAAGTCGCCAAATACAATTGACACTCAGAGAGCTTTCTGTATCAAGAAGCGAGTGGGGAAAGGCATATGCCCTCCTCTACGCGATTCTGACTCTATGGAAAATTCATTATTGTATAGTTATTTCCGACTTCCCCGTCCGTTTCGAACACGGTTCAAAGAAAATTTTTCCCTTGAGGAGTAGTATGACTCGAGGCCAGAAAGCAAAAATTTCACTGTGTAATGGGTGAATTGGACGTATAAAACCTGATTAACTATTCTCTGAGGCGTAAACTTCCGAAAGCCTGGATTGATCGCTGCATGAAACCACGGCCCGGTAGTAGAGCGAAGCGTCGCCGCGTTCCAGGGCTTACCCACATATAGAAATGCGCCTGCTCCCCGAGAGTGTCACCGGCAACACATTGAGGGCCATCTACGACCATAAGCAACAGTTGACTGCCCATCCAAGCAGAGTCTTGTACACCGCTGCTCAGGTCTACTGTTGGTAGAAGGACCTGCAACACATCCCGATCGAGCAAAGCCTAGAGTGGGAGACTCTAAGGTGGGCAAGAATGTCCAATCGATGCGCGATAGACGCAGAGACATGCCGGCGATAGGCTCACAGACAGCGAAGTTAGCCCAGTGATCTCTTAGATTGTGAAAGAACTCACGCGGTTGCTGGTGGCGTCGAAACACAACGACCCTACGGTGTAGCCGTAGGAATCAGACAACATTGTAGCGGCCTTAGTAGACTCTACACCAGCAATCACATGCGGTCCCCCGAAACAATAGGCCATAGAGTGCCTCAAGCAGGTCTTCACGAAGGACCTGAGGAGCCACACTCACCAATCTTCGCCCAGGCTTTACAAGAACTACTGCCTACTGTGTGTAATTAAACCCCCTAGTGGTTCCCAGGATAACAGCAGAAGCTCCCAGCAAGTGGCAATTCCGTATCACGCTGGCCACAACGCCTGGGTTTCTGACAAAGTTCAGTACAGTGCGGCTCTTGTGGTAGAGTTGGACACCCACTCTACGTCGTTGAGTAGGATCAACGTATGTGGAGAGATTCCGGACTCGCCACCATGTACGATCTCAGACAGGGACGCATTAGTGTACTTGTCGGTCCACACCGAGAACCGCCGCCGCCGGGCGTACGACTTGGCCGCTATGCTACCAAGACGTCGAAGAAGTATTATCGATATGACTGGCGGAAAGCAACAGATCCTCATCGATTTATCCACTCCTCATCAACTCAGTCCCTCTCGCAGCAGTAGCAGCAGCAGCAGAAACCATGCATGAAACGACAGACATGGTGGGATAGGGCATCAGGCAGACACGCAGGTCGGAGGAATGGCAGACGGTCTAGGCCAGTGCCTCGTCACTTTGAACCTCTCGAAGAGAGCAATCGTCACGGCACAGCTGATGTTATAGCTGAACTGGGCGCTGGGCAAGGTCGAAACCTGAAGGAGACGACCAAGCACGATGGAGATGAATTCTGCTATAGTCGATATCACATCCCACAAAACGTCAGCTCGGCCGACTAGCTCGTCCATCGGCCGCTGAGCCTCGCCGCCAGTGATGAAAAGCAACCTATGGGCCTCCATGAACTTGCTGCTCGACGCCAGCCGACACAAGTCGTACCGGGGGACCTGAGAACCGCTGTGGGTCGTGTGACTGCAACACAAGGAGGGCCTCAGGTTTTGAACTACTCTGCTACCAGCCAACTGCTGTCAGTGAGAGAACCGTCCCCAAGGACTGCTATTGTATAACCGAAGTGCGTCTTGAGCTCATCAACGGCTCCGAGCAGGTCGCAGGTCTGGACTACGGGGCAGCCTCCGCGCTTGTAACACATCGACATCCGCAGTGCAGATCTCATCCATGAACTACACAACAGGGCGGATGCAAGAGACGCTCTGCTCTGGATCCTACTTCGACTGGTGGCGGTTATTCTCGTGGGAGCTGCTGCCAAACAGCACGCCGGAAACTCCAAGGAGGTAACTGTGTCTCAATATACTGGCTGCGTTGCTAGAGAACCTATCGAACTTCTATGATGCTTCACAGGCGATAGCGTCACAGTTAACAACCACATGCCGGCGGCGAAAGAAGCAACGGAAGAGCAACACACCCGCGAGTTCATTCGAGAGCTCCATCAATGAGTACTGTATCGAGTCAGCCATGACCAGAGTGTGCGGGGCCGGGCCCTCCCCAGCGAGGATGCTGCCTAGGGAGGGATACAGGAAGGGGGCTGTCCACGTAGCAAAGCTCCTCCTCAATGAAGCACTAGCATTTACTGGCAGAAGCATGAACTACAGTCGAACAATCGATCGCACATCCCAGAGCGCAACCCGCGCTACCGTGATGAACCAAGAGCCTATCATCGATGAGGAAAAGTCTAGATTCATGGTGAAAGTAAAGTTATAGCCTCAGCGAAGGCCGCGAGAAAAAATCAACTTGTGGCCCACGATTCATCCAGGCCATACTTGTCGGGAGAATGAATGGTATAACACTTGAAACCAACTCCATTACGCGCGTCATAACAACAAGCGCTAGTCGTTGAACTCCATTAGCTGGGCGCCGTAGTTCTCCATGATGTTGTGATACATCGCCTCGCCAGTGTCCACCTCACCACCGTGCTGGTCGAACGTACTCAAGAGAATCTGAAACAGCATGGAGGGACGATCGTGAGATACCGCACCGTCAAGAATCCGAAAAGAGATTTTCTTAACGGAGATGCATCTATGAGTGCTCGCTCACGATTTCTCATCCCGGGCAATGAGAAGTCCACTGGAGTCAAACATGATGTTGCGCTCACACGCCAGGAATACCACCGAGAGAAGGATGCTGTCCAACTTTCACGATTGCCGGTGAGTACGTAAGTGCTCTTCCCTGGGCCGACCTCCTCCGGCCACGGCGCATTCAGCCATCGCCAGGACCCCGCTCTGAGCTCGCCATGGAGCTGGCCAGGCGCCCACCGAGCGCAGCCATCGAATATGATTGCACGCGCTCCTTCCTCATCGTGTTGCTCCGGCTGCTGCTGCTGGGCGATTGCAGCGAGGACAGCAGGGAGCTCTCCACCAAGGTACACAACATTGCCTTGGTCTTGCGAGAGGATCACTCGAGCCCCCACAACACCTCGCGCCTTGTGCATTATCTGACATCCTGATATCACAACTACGACCTCAATGAGGGACCAGTGGCCCTCGGACCTCGGGTAGACTCACCCGCCGCTCTTCGTTGATGCGCACTGGCCCTCCCCGAACTGTTAGCAACTCTCCAGGAAGCACAACTCCATCGTCTTGAGAGGCAGCAACCATCGACCTCGCCACTGGCTTGTTGAGAATCAGTGCAAGCGAGCCGAGATGGTCGTGCTCCAGGACGAGCGTGACGCTCCGAAAGAAAATGGACCCCGGTCCGACTGCCAACGGGACAGCAAGCTCCACCACATATCGGGAGCTCAGCGCTCGACAGCCCAGTCAATGATGATCTCTGAGTGCTTAATGGCACACCATTCGCACTAGAAATGCTCGACAGGTGGATTGCAAGTCAATAGGGCAGTCCAGCGATCCAGAGCGCACACTGCTGACTCACTTATGTTGTCGTTGGCGATGAGCAGGGCTCCCTTGTGAAAGTTGGCCACCGGGGCACCGTGACGTATGAGGGCTACCCAGGAAGCCACCATCGTCGTCGTGCGTGACTACTGGGCGGATGCCGAGTGAGTGCAGGGAAGCACAAACGGCGATTGCCATCGCTGCACATAGTATAGGACACCTGAGGAAGGCGGAGACGCGACCTACCACTGCCATCCACGATGGGATGGAGGAACTCACCTGTACGCCAGCACAAGCATCACAGCCACGACAGCTACGATGATCAGGGACCGATTCAAGAATATCGCGAAGGTGATGGTGACTAATGTCAACATCATGTCCTTCACCAGCGCCCACAGTCTCTCCAGCAATGGCCGCTCGGGAGGATCCAGAGCGAACCTCCCCTGAATAGCAGGCGGACCTCAGAAGCACGTCCGCAAGATGTTCACTACCTGACACACGCTGCAAGTCGTCGCTTTCTCACTGGCGAAGTCACCGGCACCGATAACTTGCATTGCCCGCTGCCAGCGTTGCAGACAGGATACATGCACCCACTGAGAATGCAACCACAGACTGGGCGGCACAGTATTGCCAACCTCATAGACGCGGTGAATATCGATGGTGCAGACGCACTCCTACGAACCTTCTGCGATCCCTTGCACATACAAGGGGCGATCAGCTCATTGCCTTTGGTCTCTCCAGGACTGAAGCATATCCGACAGAGCAGCTCCGTGGACTCGTCGCTGCTGCTGGAGTCACTTACCGCTCGAACAGCGGTACCACGGCTTCCCTGCTCGTCCACGTCGTTACGCTCAGATCCACCGCGGTGTTTCAGGGATGAATGGCTCATGATAATAACAGAACTAACAGGGTGAACCCGTGCGGGCTCAGCTTGACCAGAACACCCAAAGGAGTCTCCGAAACGACTTCAAGATGCGTCGCGTCTCGAACATTCAGCCGCTGCGAGTATACAGCGCCCTCATAAGGACGAGTGGAACTTCGATGAGGCGGACGAAAAACGCATACTGGTGGAAGAAATAGAATGCCAGCACGGCGCTCATGGAGTATGTTGCCATCAACGCAACAGGTGTCGCGAGCACTGGTGATAAGAAGGAGGAAAGAGGAGAAATGATACCTCAATTATTACGCGCTTCAGCGCACTGTGGTCCCGCGCGCACAGGGAGAATCGGAAAAAGCGACCCGACGCATGACGAGAGCTCTGTAGCGATAGAGTACGAAATACCAGTCAGAGAGAGACGGTGGACCGCCACAGAAGCGAATCGGGCGCAATGGTTCAAGCAGATTGAATAGTCGACGGAGAGAAACCCCACCACCCTGAGTATCCGAGGACCTCCAAAGACAGCGATGAGATGATGCATATACGATGCAGAGGGAGACGGCACATGATGGCGAAATTGGGCCGGGCGAGAAGGGTCCAAACAGTTCGAATGGTCGAGAGCGAATAATTCGGGCGCTCTAAGAATCCGATCATGTCTGGAGAGTGAATAGCGCAGGTATGTGGTGATCAGCGACGGACAAGGCCATCATGCCCATTGAGAACCGCGATGCAGAGGGGCTTCACGGGAGCCACCAGAATCATCCTCACCTCGCATGATTCACACACGACTAGGGCCTGATAATAGGACGGTGTCAGGAAGCGCAGAAACTCATTGCAATAGCGAAGTAGTGAAACGCTCGTTAGTTGAGGACATCTGAAAGTCGAGAAACTCGCCGCAAGGCACGAGACTGGCAACGCCGGAGCTCACCTATGAGCCAGCACGAGCACGCAAAAACTAGGACGATCAAGGACAAATGCAGCACCACTGCCGAGATAGCCGCTAACCAGGTGAACAGGATGCCCTTCAGCGGCATCCACAGCCTGTCCAGATAAGGCCGCTCAGGAGGGGCCAGGGCGAGTTTCCCCTGAGATGTAAACAAAATTGAGAAACTCCAATACCATCACGACGACTACCTGGCACACGTTGCAGGTCGTCGCTTTCTCGCTGGCGATGTCTCCGCCGATAATCTGCATTGCCCGCTGCCAACTTTGAAGACATGATACATGTACCCACTGAGAATGCAACCACAGACTGGGCGGTGCAGTATTGGCGACGTGAAAAACGCGGAGGAAGTCAAGAGACTCCAACGAACCTTTTGAGTTCCCTTGCACATACAAGGGGCGATCAGCTCATTCCCTTTTGTCTCTGTAAAACCGAAGCATATCCGACAGATCAGCTCCGTAGACTCATCGATGCCGCTGGAATCGCCCGTTGCCCGGGCAGCAGTTCCACGGCTCCCCCGCTGGTTTCCGGCGGTATGTTCGGTAGAAACGCTGTGTTTGGTAACAGCATTGTCCATGAGAACGAAAAAGACTACCACACGGGGGCTATCGATTGATGGCTGCATCAGAGCCGACAACAGACGTGGCTTCCAGTAAGGGGCGAACAAGGGCCACCTTTCTAACATTCATCGGCCACAAGGGGTTCCCGGCCAGCGCAACAGTCAGCTCGATATTGCAGAACATAAATATCCCTAATTTTACCAAAATCAAGGGCCTATAGGGTACCCTCGGAATGGTATACGATTGAGCTCGCCATCAACGGCAGAGAGAGTCGAGCCCGATAAAATCGATCAAACGTTGGTAGCCGGAACGGCAGCGCCTCCTCGTCCATCCCCCTCGGCCGAACCCCCTTCAGACTGCTGTGGTCTTGCTCGGCGCCTTACAGCTGCGTGAGACGAGCTCTGCTTGCTCACTAGGACGTCAGGCATCTGACTTGTGCTGCCCGTCACGGACATTAATTTAGCAGGAGAACGGTAGAGAGTGACCACTTCGTAGTACAGGACTCTCTCAGCCTCCAGGGAGTGCCTCATCCGGGCAATTTGAACTCCTTGGCAGAGTTGAAGGGGATACGTGACGGACGGCAGCTCCTCGAACATTATACGTTTGCTGCTGTCCTGAATGACTAGCCTGAAGAATCGGCCGATAGTGAGCACCACACCCAAGTAGAGACCGATCACGCTGAGACTCGACGACGCCGATGCACCTCCACCAGCACTCGGCGGCACTGCTCTCTCACTGACCAAGGCCAGTGTGGGGTTGTCCGCCATAGCCCACCACACCTGGGAGTCCTCCTTCTCGACCTTGAGCGACACATTGTTGAACTGACGGAACGACCCCGGAGGGCTCGCCCAGGGACCGTTCAAGTACAAGGCCCTTGGGATGAGGTCCTCAACATGCAGGCGACTGCCGTTCACCAAGGACATCGCATCCAAGAGCTGCTGCGCAGGTTGGACCGACTGCACACAGCGATAGCCAGAGGACCTGACGCCGCCAGGCTGGGAGTGACCAAACTCCCAGGTCATGCAGAAGGTAGCATTGACCTCGCCGCCTGGGGTCCGGTTGGCCTGAATATAGTCTCTGATTTGCCGCCGTAGTGGAGGGCTTGGCTGCCATAGCACATCGGCCGCCTTTGGGAGAGTAGCATTTTGGAGGTCAGCGCTATGCATTGCCGTGTAGGACACCAGCTCCTCAGGCATCAGAGGGTACTCAGACGACTGTGGGACACGAAGGCCGACGTGATCGGTCTTCCACACGGGAATGGACAGTTCCCCTACCTTCAAAGAGATGGCCATGGACGCGCTGGTGACCATGTTGGACTCCCTCAACAAGTTCAAACCCGAGAAGAACGTCAGTGGGCCGGTGATAACGAAGACCAGGAAGGCAAGGACGCTGCCTCCTAGCAAGAAGCGGTACTTGGGACTCGTCTGCCGCTCAATCGCAGCACGACCAGCGATGTCGTAGTGGACTAAGTAGAGATTCTGCCAGGCATCCTCCAGCTTGAACCACATGAACAGCGACAGCGCCGTCCCTCTCGAGCTAGCAAAGTCGCAGATGACTCTGAGCTCGTCCAGGAAGGGGATGACCCGATAGACGCGGTAGGTGTAGTAGGAGAACCAGGCACCATTGCTCGGGGGGATGGGCTTGGTCGGGTCATTAGGGTCCCTCGTCGGCGGGATTGACCCCAACCACACCAGGCCAGGGTGCGACACTCTGATCGCGAAGTGCAGCTGGATACCAGTAAGCACCAGGTAGCAGGTGAAGGGTATCACAACCCTCAATGGGACTGTACGGATGTAGACACAACCGGCCAGCATTAGAACCACCTGCGCCCAAAGGATGAGCTTCTCGGTGAGGACATGGCGGCCAAAGCTGTAGCCATCCACTGAGGTCGACAGCCGCGAGTAGATATAGCGATCGACCAGCACGCGGACAATCAGGCCAACTATCGCGAGCACTTGGACAGTTGAAAATCGGTTGTTCCTCACACTCTCTGCGAAGCCCGTCTCGAGCTTATCAGTAGAAGCTGACGAGATTGCCGACCAGTCGAAGATGATGAGGAATATCACCACAAGGCTGAAGGCGAAACGTGGAATGAACAAGTCCAAGGACGGCCTCCGTAGTGATACCGCGTGGCCGCTAGCCCCTTCAGAATCCTGCTCGCTGCTCTCTGGGCGACTTTCGGCATCCTCGGGTCTTCGCAGTATCACCTTCGCCTGGGCCGGAGTCATGTCCGTACCACGACCAGACAGTCGCTTGTGGATGAGATGCAGCGCCACGAGCAATATGATGCCAAGATCCCACCCGACATAGCGAAGCAAGGCAGCGTCCTCATAGTCGGAGACTTTGAACAGACCCAGACGAGACAACGGGGTCACAACGCCGTAGGTGGGGGGACACTCCCAACGACTCTCGACGATAGAGGGAACGTAACCGTCCGTGTCGCACACGTGAGGCATCTGCATCACCAGCTTGAGTGAGAGGCTACCCAGGCTACAAAGGCCAACCACAATCCACGGCGTAGCGGTGAGGAACGGGTAGGCCGCAGGGATGAGCCAGCAGAGCATGATGCCCAGGGGGATGACCGAGAGAATAGACGCATCATAGGCTACCGCCTGAGAGAAGAGGGCGATGGCAACCCATATGGCTGTGTGGGACAAGAGGAACTGCAGAGTAGAGGGCAACTTGGCAGACACCGGGTGGGCCTTCAGAGCGGGGTAAATGACGTTGTAGTTGAAGCTGTGGAGAAGGGAACTGATGATGTTGACCCTTTTGTGGCGTCTCCCTCCCTGACTGCCATCCACGGTGGCCCGAGGCAGATTTACATTCTGGCCGCCGAGCACCATAGTAACACCGTCAATCACAGCATCGGTTGTCTGTGCCACAGCGCCAGTGACATTCTCAGCAGCCATGATGGACCGGCGACTACGATGAGCAGCTTCTGTACTGGAGCTGCTTGGGGTCACTTGCCCACTAGGCTGCCCAGCCGACTGTGCCTGGTCGTTCCCCGCCAGCTCCTCCTTCGCCTTGGCGAGGATGTCGTCTCGCTTCTCTTGGATCTCAGCCTCCGAGCTGCCTGTGACCACTAGGCGCTTGAGCACCGTGCTGATAATGAACTCTGCGGGAGTGTCATCAGGCAGTGCCTCGCTGACTTCGGTCAAGTCAGCCTTTACTTGAACCACCGACATCCCCAAGTACAGAGCGATCTCCTCAATCTGGTCATCGTCGATAGCCCCTTGTCCCTCCGTGAATTTCTCAGCCAAGCCCGATATCTTCTCGGCATCCTGAGTGGCACTTCTCTCAGGCATGCGGCGGCTCTGGGCCTCCTCCCCTCCATGGTCCTCCGCCGTGTCCATCGTCCCCGCAACCGCCACAATGCGATTGAGACGCCTCAGAAGGGTGTCCAGATTCGCCTTGTGCTTGCGCTCATCCGCCTGGCACCTCCTGAGGAGCACTCGACGGACCCAACTGTCCGCTATGGTCGAACTGTCAGCGGCGAGGAAGTTGTCCGGGCTGCTGGGCCTCAGAGGTCTTGTGAGCAAGTACAGCATAGGAGCGCAGAGCTCATAGAGGGCCAACGAAGGTACTTCACCGAAGAGGAAGAGGGGCAGCCAGTCCTGCAAATAGAGCCAAAACTGAGACTTGTCAGGGACAAGGTTGAGGGGGATCTGTGAAAGGACGCAGAGGATGTAGTACGATGCGGACACAATGAGAAGACAGCGTCTACTGACGGTTGCACGGCCGCTCTGAGGGATCTCTAGGAGCATTGCGAGCCCCAGTACCAGCATGAGGACCACGAATACTCCTATAGACCTTCGCCTGTCGAAGAGGAGCTCGACTGCCAGGAGGCAGGTGAACGCTATCACCAACTTAGTCGGAGTCAGCAGAGGCACGGGCTTCTCATGCAGCACTACCGATGCGAGAGCGAGGCCGACGTAATTGGTCATCATAGCGATCGGGGCACTGGCCCAGCTCAAACCCAGCCACTGGTGGAACGGGGTAAGAGGGAAGGGCCTATGCACGACTGACAGGACCATTGGTGTGACACAGAGCTCTAATACTGATGCACAAAGCAGCAAAATTGCTAACTTGTGAACAGCTTCGCTCCGTCGACGACTGAAGGAGAGCGGAAGGTAGGCGGAGATTGACCACACCGAGGGCCGCACTACAGCGACTACCAGTAGGATGAGTCTGTATGAGTCCGGTGAGGAGTAGTCATTCGCGAGGGCCACAATACCATCACCAACCTCAGTGAAGCCAGTGGGGGTGAGGGCTGCTACCAACACGCAGACCCCCAGGGGGTAATAGTGGGCTATGACGCCGCTGAGAGGAGCCTTGCGGATGCCGTAGTTGGATACGGTCACCACGAGCGCATAGAGATGGATGATAGAGAATACTACAGCCACTCTGCCCGGCTTTTGCAGGAATCTCGGCAAGGACACCGCGAGGACAGCGAAAACAGTGAGCACTAAGTTCTCTATGGGGAAGCTCTGGGGGTGGTCGAGTCCTCGGACCGTCGAGAAGTAGAACGTTGCAATTGGGGCTGTGGCCGCCACCAGCTTCTGCATGCCCTCGGACAAGGAAGGCGGCGATGGGATGGCGGGAGTGAACGCTACACTCTGGCTCGCTGTGAGGAACCACATCTGCCAACACAACTGTGCGGTCACTCGAGTGCTCTCTCCCTGCATCCCGCCCACAACGTAGTTCCCAACGGCGAAGGCGATAGCGAGGCCCGTGCCCCACCCTATGGCGCTGCGCAATGGCATGACCAAGGAGAGCAGAGATGCCAGACCAGCGCAGCCGGCCGTCATGGTGATGGTCAACACTCGCAAAGGAGCTGATGGCAGCAGTGGCAAAGCTGCATAGAGGAAAGCCATGAGCACAGCTGCCACCCCAGAAGCAAACATACTGCCAGCTCTGGACTCCCGCTGACCCTGGGATACCAGGGTTACACGGTCCAATGCCCAGAGAATCGAGGCAGCCAAGAGGACCGGCACACAGCGGGCCCAGATGGCTGCTTGGAATTCTGCTAGGGACCCGCTATCGGCCGACAGGGCAGCATACGAGACCAAGGCGCCGAGGACTGCCGAGTTGCAGATGACGTACTCAGAGGCGAAGGTTCGGCCGTACCGTATGCCAGCCAGCTGCCATATGAGAGTGCAGACGAAGAAGACTGATTGGCAAAGGCGGTCTATGTGAGAGGAGGCCACGACAGCCCTCAGCACGAGCCACCATAGCAAAAGTTGAAGTGCCAGTCTTATCGGCGACCCGAATGACATTGGAAGGAACCGAAGCGATGCCTGCGGGGCTCCGCTTCTCTCCAGGAGCTTCCTTGTTGTGCATACCAGAGCCGCGACTGCCGCCAGCGGCGAGAGCTCAACTGGTGTCACCCCGGGGACAGCTGAGACAAGGACAACTGGGAACATCTGTGGTAGCGGGGAGACCGCCACTAAGTACAGGGCCAGAACAAGGTAGTGGCACTTCTTCCGTAGTGGGGGAGCCAATAATACCGCCATAAGCATCAGAAACGCCACGGGAGTGGCGAAGGTGATGATGCAGAGAGCAACCAGCGGGAGATAGAGAACTCTAGTGAGGATCTCCAGCACTGGCAGGGAAGCCTTCAAGGCTCTGCCAACCAGCGACTCCGCACCACCACTGTCTTCCAAGAGAGCAGCGTCATAGCCAACCACCGAGGTCGCCATGGGGGAGTCCACAATCGGGACTAGGAGGCCGTAAATGATGCTTATCCAGAGCAGGGATATAGCATCACCGTAGGGCATCCGGACTAGCAGGTGGGCCAGGACTGCCACCCTCGAGTCGTAGGCTATCAAGTCACTCTGGTGAGATACTTGCAGGGACATCGCACAGACAAGGATCGGGTAGATGACCATGGAGAGCATGAACTCTCCTTTGGCAGACTCCTCGACCCTGAAAGTTGCCACCTGGACCAAGAAGCCTACGAAGACGAAGAGGCGTACAGCGGTAGAGAGCAGCCACTCCTCCGTCAAGGAGCTCGGATATGCGAAGGGGCGTCGGAGCATCCACGGCCCAGTCAAAGCAGTGACCACAGTAAGGACCACCGCTGCAGTACGAGAAACCCACATAACTCCACCAGTGAACGGGCTCATCACCCAGGTGGGCAGCGATATGCCGGCGATATCATGGAGAACGATCAACACGAGCAGGGCGAAGGCGGCGACCAGGAGGCTTGCTGCGATGAAAACAAACTTCCTGGCATCCTCTCTCTGCTCCGTAGCAAAGCGACCTTGGAAGGTCATATATACTACCGGCACCGCCACAACAGCGCCCACCAGTGGCGAGGCGCCTCCGACTAGCAGGAGAGAATGCGCCAGAAGGACGAACCAGCCCGAGCGTATTCCCAGAGACACAAGACTACGCACGAAGGGCCTGGACATCGGCTCCGTCAGAGGCGAGGGCGTGGCCGGCAAAGACTGCGCTGCTCCCTGGGCACTTGTCGGATCAGCGGCTACTGGTGGTTGCTGTAGCCCCTGGGAGATCGACGGCGACGGGGGTGGAAGTGTGTTGCTAATATTGTGGAAAATATACTGAGAACATCGGGACACAATACACCCCTGTGGCCATTGAGAACTAGACGACGTGCCGTTTCACAGAAACATGATGCCATCGTAACAGCAGAACTCATTTGCCCTTGATAATTTGACGATATGCTAAGGTAAGCCTCTCCCGCATATTCTGATCTATGTGTGGCCCCGGGCCCGCTCGATGCATCTCGACATGTTTGACCAACTAAAAGCACCGCCGTGGGGCAAGGAAGCCGGAAGCAGTCCGCTACTACCTGAAGGCTCCGGTACCAGCCTAGGCCTGAGTTCCGCTTAACTTCCATTCGGAACTGCTTCTTCACATCCAGTAGCATCCCCTGCTGTTCCTCTAACCTCCGCTGGGCTACTCCCGCCCGCCGCGCCTCGATACGAGCTTGCCTAGAGGCTTTCTGTCCACAAAGCAACAGTGTGGACAAGCGACAACATCAACATACCACCAACAGCATGGAAAGTTCGAGAAAATTCACGTTGTGGTGAAATTATATTCTGGGTATTCTTAACGTTCGAGGGCAACGCTAGATTCCCCTGCGTTGAAGCGAGAGATCGCACGACGTACGGGCTGCTATTGCTACTAAGAATGAGACCTTCACTACCTTCCTCGTCCCGAAAACCCGTATCGGTTTGACCTTGAAGTACGAGGCGGCAGTTCGGATGGACCCCACCGGTCGCCACAGCAGCCCTCCCGAAAAATACGCTTGCCAACCACCGAGACTTTGCAATAACATCACCAATGCCCAGCAACTGTAAGATCTACGTTCCTCTCCGAAGAACGGAAACACCCACCCCTCAAAGCGTGAATTAAACACTAGGCAACACAGTAGCTTCCTTTCTCAAATCGACAAGGGTCTCATTATTATCCACATGACATGAGAAGTCTATTGAACGACGAGCCAAGTTGGCCCACGGCACCCTCCCGCTACGCCTCGGCGAGGGTTTCGGTATCGCTGACATCATACCACTTGTGAAAGTGCCATCCACCATAGTATCTGCAATGAAGCGAAAACAAATCGGAGGAGCTTCTCGCATGCTATGATCCCGGCCTACTTCACCATCATGATCATAACGCCGATATAGCTGACGAAGGATACAAGAAGGTAGGTAGCAGATCCCAACACCCGCCACTGAGCCGCGCCATACCAAGGGGAGCCGTACTCTCGGAAAAAGTCCGTGAAGCCTGAAATGACAATTCAACGACCCATCGTCGCCATAGAGGAGAGAGGCTGAAAAGCCGTGCTTACTTTGAAAGCAGCCGCAAAGTACCGCAGAGGGTTGAATAGCCGCTAAGCCGAAGCCGAGGCTCTCATTGACACATGCCTCGCATTTGCCCGATGGACGCTTCAACTTCCCGTGTAGTAGCCCTGTGCTGCCACAGACTTCGTTGAGAGACTTCTCAACCATCGCCGCGTCGACTTGGCCAGTGGATCCAGCCTTCACCACCGACGTGCAAAATATCTACGAGAGCGAATACTGAAGGGCCAGAGAGTAAGAGAATACTTACGTCTTGCCCGAGTGAGACGTCGCCCGAGCAGGCGGAATTGAGGGTATTGCCGGTACCAAGTTGGCAGGCAAATTCATTCCACATACAATTGAACTCCTTAGCGGAAGCACCGGGGTCCTTGAAAGTGAAGGAAGGGTTAGCGTCCATGTAGTCGCTAAGCTCAACTTGCTTGAAGGTAACTGATCGAGAAGCGGCAGGCATTAAACTGGTGGGGTATCGGAGTCCCAGCTCACAGAGATTGTCGATAGCAACGCCTGTGCTGAACATGAGGCAGAAGGTGGCGACTTGGGTCAAGAACGATAGGAGCGCGAAAAACAAGAAAAGCGTTTTCCAAGTGTTGTAACTGGACTTAACCGCCTTGGTGAAGATCCCTGAACAACGAGGGGGAATCAGCCGAGTAACAGACGATCATGCTCACCAAGAGACACTATGGCTAAGCCTGCGGCGATCCACGAGCATATCTGGACGGCTAGTATGCGAACGCTGTCTGCTGATGTGCCGAACTCCTGAGAAAAGCTCACGATTTTCGAGCCAGGAGGATCTTGGAAGTGGAAGAAAATTGGGACGAAGAGGCCTCAGGGAAGCAGCGGTGATCGGTTCACCTTCAATTCACTGGAAGTTGCACCAGAGAGAGGATGGGTAATCGAGAGGATCGCACTGGAAATGTTGATGGCGATGCCGAGCAGCAACGATGTGACCTGATGATGGTACGCTTAGTGATGGCGCTACTCCGTTACTCAGAGCAATAGCGCGACAAACGAACGGATATGCCATCAGCCAGTTCGAGCGTTCGACCGGCTGACGGTAGTCGTTCGCAAACGACTTAACATTAATTCCGATGTTCGGCGATAGTTCATTAACTGAGCTTGATAGAGTACTACCATCATCCATCCGACAACGCCTTGAAGCCAGCACCGGCTGTGAAGGTCTGGGGCATCGGCCAGCTTAAGGCTGGCTGTATCCATGGCGGGAAAAGAGGCCTATTGTAACCTAGCGGCTGATCGTGAATGCGCCAGTTTCAAAAGAGTTGAGGAGATGCAAGATTGCAAGAGTAATCTTCTTGACATGTCGCGCGCCACGAAATTCCTTGGAACGCTAACTTTACTGTGTCGAATGAGAAACAGCATCCATCGCTGAGCTAGCGCAGCTCCTCGAACACTAGCAGTGCGCGGATGATGACGAGAGGGTTTCTTCTAGCGGTCAGTGGTCTTGACAGATCATCAGAAGTTGTGCGCTCTTTCACAGCTGTCGGGGTTGTCGCTGAGGAAGACGTTCCTCGGGAGAGGAACGTCGGGAAGGTTTTGAGATGAGGATTTGCTAGTCCAGTGCGGATCTTCACCTTGCTAAGCCGAGGCGCGTTGTGTAGTTACGTTACCTCGGAGAAAGTGTAAATTGGGGAGCTTCGCAAATTCAGTCTTTTCCTGTGTAGTTTTGGTCTTATCATCATGTTGTCATCTTCGGTGGGTATTCGCACGAGCCAGCTGGCTCCTATGGGAGTCAGGTTCTTCGCCAGCAAGGCCCCCAAGCTGGTCCTCACTCTGAACTGCGGTTCTAGCTCTATCAAGTACCAGCTCCTCGATATGAACTCCGAGGACTGCAAAGTGAAGGGCCTTATCGATTCCATTGGTACCGAGAACTGCAAGCTTCGCTTTGACGCCGAGAGCCCGAACGAGAGAGTTGAGCAGATCCCCAACATGTCCTATGAGGACGCCATGACCTCCGTTATCGAGGATATCAAGTCAAAGCCCGAGGTCAAGGACGAGGGCATCACTGGTGTCGGCCATCGTGTCGTCCATGGTGGTCCGAAGCTCACAAAGCCCACTCTTGTTACCCCTGAGGTCCTGCAGGAGATCAAAAACTGCATCAAGCTTGCTCCTCTTCACAACCCTGCCAACGCTGAGGGTATCGAAATCGCTGCCAAGATACTCGGCCCCGACGTCCCTCATGTCGCTTGCTTCGATACTGCCTTCCATTCAACTATCCCGGAGTACGCGAACACCTACGCCATCCCGTACGACATCTCCAAGAAGCTTCAGTTGAAGAAGTACGGTTTCCATGGCATTTCCCATCAGTTCGTGTCGCTGAAGGCAGCCCAGCAGCTTCATCTCGACCCTAGCCGCTCCAACTTCATTGTTGCCCATCTCGGTAGTGGCTGCAGTGCTACTGCCGTCCACAACGGCAAGTCCGTCGATACTACCATGGGTATGACTCCCATGGACGGTCTCGTCATGGGCACTCGCGCCGGCAACCTCGACCCCGGTGTAGAGCAGTATCTTTGCGAGCAGCTCAACCTCTCCATTGAGGAGGTCACCAACATCCTCAACAAGAAATCTGGCCTTCTCGGAGTCAGTGGCATCTCCAACGATATGCGTGTGCTCATCGAGACTTCTGAGGATGAGTCTGCTGATCCGGAGACCCGTCGTCGCGCTCAGTTGGCTATTGATATGTTCGTCTATCGCCTTAGTCGTTACATCGCCTCATTGATGGTCTCTGCCAGTTCCCGTTTGGATGCCTTGGTCTTCACTGGTGGCATTGGTGAGAACTCTGCCTTCATCCGTTCTCGTGTGATGCAATCTCTCAAGTTCATGAGGTTCTTCGAGAACCCCAAGTACAACGCTGTCAACGGTGCCAACACCAACGGTATCATCACTGAGCTCGACAGCCCCACTCTCGGTATGGTTATTCAGACCAACGAAGAGCTCCAGATCGCCAGAGAGGTGTTGCAGGTTCTCAAGGCCGTTGCGAAGAACTAAATCTGACGGGCTTCTTTACCATTTCGCTGCCTTGAGAATTTTCTTCACTAGGTTGCATACTTGGCAATTCCAGTGCTCACAGCTCCGCATCTGATGGGGGTGAGAGTGGCCGTGTGATGGCTCACTAGTTGTGCAGCATCGTCCTATATAGAATTGTGCGATCAGTGCCTATTGTTCAGTTTCACCAATTGTCATTTTGCAGTGTTGGAGTAAATAGAAGGGTGGTTCGTATACCGGGTTTTCTGCTACCGAGGGAGAATCTTGCTTGCTAGCTTGCTGTGGTGTCTGAGCTTTTGGGCCGGGTATCTGCTCTTGGTTCTTGCCGACGCACAGGGTTTAGCTATAAGCGAGTTATTCCGATGGAGTTTGCTTGCATTCTTCTCTTTGCTCTCGCCCGCTCGATGGTCGTGTCATCTGGGCTCCAGAGTAACAAGGTGTGCTGCTCTCCCCATCGCGTGGTGCTCTCCCATTGCCCATCTCGGCGACTCGTTTGCGGTAGAGCAGCGGAACGCCGGACTCGGGTAGGGTTGGTACTGTGCTATAATTTCAGCGAGGATTCCCACCCAGTGGGATCTAGTGTTCGGCTTTCAGGCGACATCTGATGCAGCGGTGTCTGCTGCAAACGGCAGTCGAGTGCCCGAAGCCAGAGGGCCGAAATTCACTAAGTTTTCTAACAGAGTTGGTGTGGAAGAGTTCATCGATCCGCTTCATATTGGAGGGGTCATGAAGGCTCGGGTACTGTGAAATTTTCTCGCATCGTGAAGGCAGCGGGAACGTCTCTCTTTGTGTAGTTTATTGACTGGGAGGTGAGAGAAGTTGGTATGGACGGCAGAGTCGCCAGGATGCCAGAGGATGAGACACCGGAATGGTGGGGTGCTTCGGAACCGGCTGAGAAGGAATCAGTGGGGACGGAATCTCGAGAAGCCAACGCCTACCATTGTGGGAATGACGGTGTTGATCAAACCGAGTTGTATCGGAGGGCTTATGAGGACGGGTGATATCCTTTACGATGCGGGGCTCACGGGACGGGCAGTTTCAGATACCTGCTTGGAGATAATGCTGCTGAGTTCGTCCGAGGGAAATGCGGGGCGGGGGCCCTCGAGAATATAGTCAAATTCAGCAACTTTACACAAAAGGTCGTGTCGGGGAAGCGATGGTGGCGATAGTCTGGCGTCCTGTTCTCGAAACTGTAGAAATCGGCCCGGTCAGGGTGCTGTTCTGGCGCTCGGGGGTGCAGTACCGGAGAATATTTGGAAGGCTTATCCTTCAGGCTACGAAAGAGTCTGGTAGCACAGATCATCGGCGTCGGCTATTCGAGTGGAAGTTTGACGGTGGCGTGGAGGCCATGGCTGCTGCGTACAAGATACGCGGTGCAATCGCAGGCTTGCTGAGAGAGGTAGTTGTCATTGGTGATGGCTGAGGGGACAACGAGGTGGTTCAGTCCCTCGCAGTGGTTCCACTCAAGCTGCTATCGGATAAGGTTATCTACTATGCCGCTGTGAATGCCGAGAGAAATCAGTTCCTCCTGAGCTGCATGGATCAGTGGGAGGCGGCTCGAGTCCTTTACTTCTTTGGTGCCGGGTAGTATTGTTTTGGGATTCCCACAGTGTAGTGCAGTCGCTGTTCCCGACAGGTACTCTTCGGGAACGCTGTTGGTTCATCTGGGAAGGTCGAAGGCATCCAGCGAGGGACGGCAGTTAATTTCCAAGTTGAGGAGAGAGTTCTCGTCCTACTTCCCGGATGTGCGGGTTGACGTCCACGAACGGGAAACTGAGTCGAGTGTAATAGCGTCTTGGGTGGCAACGGTGTGAGGGCTACGTGTTGGCAGGGAGCAGTAGTGGAGCTCAGCTGGTCGAGAAAATACTCGCCCGTCGGACTGTACAAGGGAAGTCGGTGGAAGTTTGTTCTGGTCAAGGCTGGATGGGATACGACAGCGATACAGCGAGCCATCGAGCGGAGACTCGACCTTCCGAAGGATACCATGCACTTTGCGGGTGTTAAGGACAAGTTCGGAGTTACCTATCAGTAGACAGAGGCTTCGATCCGGCCGACCATCTCGGCTTGAGCGTGTAAGTGCAGGTTCGCCACTCTGCCCGTCACACATAGTGAGCGGCAGCTACGGGAAGCCGTGGACAGCGTCAATGCGAGGATGCGGAGTAGAGACATGTTCGTCAAAGTGAGCGGTTTTGAGAGAGAATACGTCGAAGGGAGTACGACGGAGCTGCGTCACGGCATGCTCTCTGGGTGAGTATCATTCCTGGTGTGTGGTACTCAAGGCGTAGTACAGGAATTTCTTCCGGCTGCGAGTTCGAGATGTCGAGGAAGGGTCTGCTGAGAAGCTCCGGGCCTCTAAGTTAGCAGAGACCGGCTTCATCAACTACTATGGTTTGCAAAGGTTTGGCATTAATCCCCATCACGACGAGTCTAGGCACAGCAATGTAGTAAACTTGGCTGCCTTCTTCGCCACCTGTTCTATAAGGTCGACATTGGGGCTGCCTTGGTGTCGGGCGATTACGAGAGGGCTGCAAGGCTCATACTCACTCCCGCAGCCAGTGAAGGAAGAGATGTTGCCGAGGTACAACCCTCAGCACTTCGGCGCCAGGCCTCGAGTGATGGAGATACAGGTCCTCCGGGAGTGGCAGGTCACCGGAGACTCGTCTGTGGCTGTTGGGGAACTCCAGATGATCCGTTCACGAGACCGAGACGTTGAGATGTAGGGACCCCAGGACAGGCGGTGAGACAGCAGTGATGGCAGGTGGTCGAGAATGATGAGTGCGATTGCCACGCAGCCTAGTACTGACGGTTACAGACGATCCCTTCGAACAGGAGTACCGCGAAGCATACTACAGATACACTTCTTGGCGTATCAGTCTTGTCTTTGGAACCGGATGGCCTCCAGGTATACTCTGCTGTGAAAATGGGAGCTTCTGATTGATGCTAGCTCAGGAGGATTCGAGAATGTGGCCTGGAGGTTGTCCCGGGTGATGTGGTACGGTGCAAGGAGAAGGAGGACATCACCGTCGTTGATTCTTCAAGGGAGCGGTAGCGTCTTCTTCTGAAAATCTCAGAAGGCCCTCATCGCGTAGATACAGCATAGATGACGTCCTAGTTCCGACATGGGGCAGCCAGTTGGAGGACAGAGACAAGCTACTCAAGCTGGGCATCAACACTCGGCACGTGTAAGCGCTGGTGAAGGTTTTGGTTAGAGATGGTACAGCTCGGGCGTGGCCTCAGATACGCGGAGCTTCTCAGGGACTCGGTTTCTCGTGGTGAAGCGTCGGATAGTATCCTCAAAGGGGATCTCGATCTTGACTTTTCTCGCAGTCTGGGCGTTCGGGCGCGACTGCCGAGTATCCCCAGACGGCTGGTAGCGAAACCACAGGCACTCAAGTGCTGGGAGGAGGTAGAGGAAGAGAAGCGGAATCTGATCCTAGAGGTAGACCTCCTGGGCTCGAGAAGGGTTAAGGTTTGCTCTTGATGGTATCACGCTTATCGGATCGTATTTTTCAAACTCATGTGAGGGCGCATTCAATAGTTCCTGTGCCCTCAGTTCTTCTTACCCCGGGGATGCTACGCGATGATGCTGCTACGTGAGATCATGGAGGAGGGGTATGCCCCATGCTGATCGGCCCCTTTCTCATTCAAGTGTGTTCGACTGCCCTCGATCGTAGGGCATCTCCATATCTGAGCATGTTTCGGTCATCCGTTTCTTCTCTAATCTGCTGTAGTTGCGGCTTGGTAGGTGGACGGGCTTTGGGGCAAGCGGTTATTCTACGTCGTGAATTCCTTCGTGTGGTCATCGAAGGATTTCTCGTGCCTATTGGTCGTCATTTATTCTACATGATACCCACCTTTCGTAACGAGAGTCTCACTGGTCTATGGCCTTCAGTGCAGCATTGCAGTCAGTCTAAGGTTTTGATCGGGACTTGAGGGCTAGCGAGAGTGCCTGCACACGGCTAGAGACTTGAGGGCTAGCGAGAGTGCCTGCACACGGCTAGTAGTCCAACCAGGATTATTCGTAACTCGACTCCGCCTGAGATCATTGCCATCGTTTTGAATCCTTGTAGTGTCCCAATCTTCTGCACGGTGGACCTGAGACTGTCAGCTGGAGAGGTATGGGCTTCTTGACGAGTGCAGCAAGGTACGTGAGGCCGCAGATTATTATCAGCTGCGTCTCGCCCACGGCACGTTCTGATTGAGAAGTAATGGGCTCGCCGGATCCGTAATGGCCACCACGTATGCCTTTGGCCCTCCAGCATCGTCTCAGTCGGTGATAAAGATTCTGCATCGTTGAAGTTAAGGGTCCGGTTTGACTGCAGATTTGACGACACTGATAATCATCGGACTCTCGAATCGCCGTTGCGCTAGCCATATCTCTCTTACCTGACCTTGAGCCACTATGGGGACTCCCCATTGGGGAGAGGCTTTTCCTGAGATAAGTGGAGCGTGCTGGACGGCCGCACAAGGCGAGCGAAGTTCCGCCCTATATTTCAGTGTCTCCTTTACCTTCTCTCTGAGAAAAAGAGGCCTAAGACTTCACGTATCATTCTCTTAATGAAGAGATACATTGCCTCAGCTCAAGCGAACGCATCGCATGGTAGCGGGCCATCGGAATAACGCTCGGCCTGTCGATCTAGGATCCGGTGACGCCCAGTCGCTGGTGTGACGCCGTGCAGCTGTGGTGACGCCTGTGCGCGCGGTGCTATTCACCCCCTCACACATTTGCTTTCCCTTAGACATGAGCCAACTCGTCTACGAGTATGATCCATCGGATACACCTTCAGGCTTTCTGCGATGGTCAAACCCGACCACGAGTAAGCCCTCGAGGGCACGGCGGCTCCTGCAAAGTCTCAAAGCTGCGAGTATAATGTTCACCCCGCGGGATGTGCTTACAGTGGCTCTCGTGTCTGCCTTGGTGTCGGTCTTTTTCATCTGGTACAGTTGGACTCTCCTGACCATTTCATACCGCCTCTCCTCGGTCTTGGATATCACAATCCAGAGGGTGAGCATGAAGCAGGTTTGGTGTGGTATGATAACGCTCGAGAGGGATACGAACTACTGCGCACGAGGGACCATAGATCTGCGCATCCGAAACGGACTATTGACTGACCTCACCATCTTGAGCGCTGAGCTATCGACGTCTGTCCAGTCCATGTCCAGTGCAAATCATCTCGTCGCTGGTTTCTTGCAAATCGGTGGTGTCGTCGTGAGGAGGATGAGCGATGGTGTCTACACCTTACCGGTAAGTCTTTCATCATTGTCGCATGAAGACCTCTGGCACCCCAACGTCAGCCGTTGCGATGCCCAGTTAGACCTGTACGCGCTGGGATACCACTTCGACCGGCTGGATTTTGGTATCCTACAGGTGCCTAACTTTACTATTGCTCTTTCGTAATTCTGAGTGGGTCTAGATCGCGGCATTCAACCATGGCGATGTCGAGATGTCGAATTCCACCACTCGTATGATCGTGGCTCCAAGGAGAGCCCAGGGTGATCTCGAGGCGGTCGCTTTCCGGCGAGACTTCGTATCAGGCGACATCTCGTCTGGTTGCAGTCCTTTGCACTGTTACCTTATCCCCCATTCAGCGAACATCTGTCGGTATTTTCAATAATTTCTCCCACGTAACCTGCGCTTTTGCGTTGTAGTTGGGCACGTGGAAGCCGTTAATTCTTTTCGAGGCACTGGAGATGCTCTCGTAAGGAGAGCTTCAGTACTGTGGACGCGAGGATTGTGATTTCTGGCAAGGGCAATAGTGAGAGTGTGTAAAGCACCCACGCAGACAGGCGGACTGCTGTAAAAGGTGTTTCAGCGTGCTGTCGGTCATTTTGCAGGCGTGCTTCTCGCTGACGAGCAAGAACTTGGCGAGAAACACTCCCTCGAAATCGTCCCCGCGGTCCACAGATCCTTCAGTCTGGATCAGTCTCCCCTTTCGATTTTCATTAGGTTCCCTGCCTGAGTGCTTGGCTACGCCACGGTGTTACACCGAAGATCCGAGGCTCCCAATGAACCCCTATGGCTGCTCTCGCTATGGACCCTGAGCCTCTCGCTATCTAAGACTATGGGACTCGCGATTCACCGTACGTCGAAGACCCGCGACTTCTTTAGGAATTCCAAGGTTCTCGAGCAATCAATTCGTGGCCCCACGACCTGTCCTACTTGGAAGGGCAGGCCCTCGGAATGTCGGGCTGCTGATGGCTTGGGACGAGCGCGCTACTCGCTGTGTTCCTCTGCTCTTGCGGGTCAGTGCCAGTCGCAGCCGCGTGAGGTATGACGAGGACTCACGACCTTGCCTCTTGTAAGGGCTTGAATTTTCTTCGGTCGTGGTGGTGGGCTCAGCATCGTTTGCTTGAGGTCTGAGATGCGCTCGTTGATTCGGAGACTCTCCGACGGAGAGCCTCGGGCGTTCCTCTGCCGGCGTATTGGGCTCCTGTTCCTCGTGGATCGCCGTGATTCTGTCTGTAAATTCATCAAAACTTGCCGAGCCCGTCGAAGACGCCTTCTCATTTCGGAATGTGCTCTGCAATATATCGGGCGCAGGCCACTTCGGCTCGGGCCTGGTGACACGGCGACGCAGCGGCGACGCGGTGACGCGGTGGTGACACCAAGTAGGTCCACGTGCTCCACTCGAGCATGCTGCCCAGCTACTACGCCCTGGATATGAAGAACTCCGTTCACGAGTACGACCCATCGGATACACCTTCCGGCTTCTTGCGGTGGTCGAGGCCCGCGGTTAAGAGGCGCTCACTCTTTCAGAATCTACTGGAATGCCTAAAAGCCTCGCGTGGGAAGAATGCTCTGCGCCATATGGCAACAGTGGCCCTTCTATTTGGACTTTTATTGGCCTTCATATTGTTGTACATTTGGACTCTCCTGGTGATCACATACCACCCATCTTCGGTTCTGGAAATTGACGTCGAAAGAGTTGCCGTGGAGCAGGTTTGGTGTGGTACAGTTACTCTTGAGCCTAAGATAGAGCGCTGCGCAACGGGGACCATGGACTTGAGGATTCGGAACAGACTGTGGATAGACTTGAGTATCCTCAGCGCTGACCTGTCGCCGTCCGCTGAGTCCATTTCTCGGACCAATCCTTTGACCGGTGGTTTCCTGCAAGTTGGTGGCACTGTCGTTAAGGCGATGAGCGATGGCGTCTACACCTTGCCGGTGACTCTTGCATCACTGATGCGCGAAGACTGGCAGCCTAGCGTTAGCAACTGCAGGCTCCACTTGGATTTGAGCGCGCTGGGATGTCGCTCTAATGGTGTCAATTATGGTATCCTTCAAGTACCTATTCTCACTGCTTCTCGTTAGTCTTCATGAGTGCCTTTCGTTTGCCGCTTTGGATTCCAGTGATGCCGCGCTTCCAGACTTAGTTCATGTAATCTCGTCATTTGCACTCTTCGGGGAGGCCTCCTCTTAATAGGGACCGTGCCCGGTGTCTCTGTACTTTTTTGATATCTTTCGCTCGTATATCAGGGAGAATCTTTTGCACTTGAACTTCGACTTGCGTTGAATTTTAGGAGGTGGAGTGCTTATGAGTCACTGTTACTTTCATCGCTATCCTCAGACCCAGCGGGATGCTAGTCGCATTCGGACTCCCAACTCAGCCAACCGGGAGAGAATGGGGGGAATTGATTCTCACCGGCGCCGCCAGCGGCCCGTCAGGTACGAGCTTGTTGCGGCCCGCAACTTGCGAGCGGCTGCCATGAAGGTAATGTGCCATTTCAGTGAGAATGATTTCACGCCCAGTGGATAGTCTGGTCTCTTCGGACCCTTAGCGGCAGTCTCGGAGACCCGGTAGTCTAGTGGCCCACGCCCCGCTATCTCCCGGATCTCCCACGAGGGCACCAACTTCCAGGAGTTAATTCGACAGACTTCTTCTGCATAACAGGATTGACAGGCTTCTTGGTCGGATCATTGCCGGTGTCCAAGGTCATGAAATCGATTATTGAGGTTGTTGATACACAACATTACCTATTATATACGGATTGGTCATACTAATTTTTGCAGAGAAGAGGGGTAAATTGAACGCTCGGATTAGCAGCACGGTCCGCGGTGTGTCGGACGCAGGGCAATTTGCGTCGAGGCTCGGTGGTCGATAAGGTCAGCATGAATCAGGTTTGGTGTGGTTCAGTCACTCTTGAGTCTAAGATGAAGTATTGCGCAGCGGGGACCGTGGACCTGAGGATTCGGAACAGACTGTGGATAGACCTGGCTATCGTCAGGGCTGACGTATCGCCGTTCGACGTATGCAATTCTCGGAACAATCCTCTGAGTGCTGGTTTCTTGCAAGTTGGTGGCACTGTCGTCAAGGCGATAAGCGATGACGTCTATACCGTCCCGGTAACTCTTACATCGCCAATTCCCGGAGACCATTGGCGTCCTAGCGTTTGCAACTGTGTATTGCGCCTAGACCTAGATACGCTGGGAGGCCGCTCCTATGATGTCGATTATGGTATCCTTCAAGCACCTAACTTCACTGTTCCTCACTTGCCATCGTGAAGAGTTTCCGTTTGCCGCTTTGGATCACCGGGAAATTATGTTTGCCAGGAAGGCTTCCTCTTAGTAGGGACCGTGCCTCCCTGTCTGTACTTTTTTCGATTCTTCACCCTTACATCCGGTAGGATCTTCTGCACTAGAATTCCGACTTGCGTTGTAGTTGCACAGATGGAGTTCTCATGAGTCACTTCTGCCACTTTTGTAGCATCAGCGTGTCCTATGCTACAGTGACGGTTGTGATGATTGACAGTCGCAGAATGGATGTGCTGAGGGCAGCCTTCGGAACGGGACCGGCTGAGGGTGTTCTTTCATGCTCATTCGGCCTTCAAAAACTACTGAGAAGGACTCCCATGGCGGTCCTACGTTCGAGCGTTGGCCTAATGGTGACACGGAGTGGAATCCCAGATTGGGCCACCGATTCGCTTGCCTCTAGAGGCTCTTGACCATGGTATTCTCCAAATAGCGGACCTCAGTGTTCCACGTACACCATCGTCATCGACGATGGGATCTACGCAGGGCTCGAATTGCCCTTCTGGCCGCATTCCTGGAACCCTCCTTGACGATTCGTCAAGGGAGGTTTAATCTTAGGCATGTCCAGGTTCTGGTCTTCACTCGCGTGGTGCCGTCCCACTGACCGTCTACTGAAGTATTTCAGGTGAAGGTGAACTTTGAGGGTAAGTAGGGCCATGCAACCACACCCAATCTCACTTGTCGTCGGCTCCGCCATTTGCAACGGCCTCGCGCCTGCCTGAGTACAAGGCTTGGCTCATTGACTCAATAATTTACCACTATAAAGTGGAGCTGCCTGTATTTGTGTCTATCTTCGTGTGCCTGGGTTTACAGAGTTTACTGGCGCCCCACTCGTCAGAGACTGGTTCGGTGCTCGTACACACCACCGCTCACGGAGGGTCTGTTCTCTACTCGACAGAGTTTCCCAAATCGCTCGTAGTAGTTTGAGGCTCGTCATTTCTGGTCATGATTTTAAAGTGACAATCCCGGAGCAGTCTCAGTGTTTGTCAGACCCATCTAGGAGCCACAAGCTCTCAGGAACCTCGAAATCACCTTCCGGGACCCACCGCCCCTTCCATATCTGAACCCCACTCAGTCCTTGCGGAAGCTTAAAACTGATCGTTATGAATTTTGGCGAGCGGAGTATATAATTCAATACGACGAATCATTTCACAACTCAGAAGTCAATAGTTAATGAGCGTACTAAGAATAAAGATTTCATGTTTTTCCTTAGTCTTTGAATCCTTATTTTTGTTCGGCCGCTATAAGGTTGAACTTGAAGGTGTGTGACGGTCAAATTGAAGAAACGAGTACCGCCGGGCTCCCCTTCTGCCTGATCCGTGCGGATCATAGCGCCCCTCCACCACTGGTCGCGAGACGGGCGAGTGACAATGTGACATTGCCAATGTCGCGCGGGAAACTACCGGAGGCCTCGCCTACGAGACGGATGCTCTCCCGTGAGAGCGACTCCTGTGACAGTATTTCTGGGCATCGAGGAGGAGTAATGCAAAGCCCATGGTTTCCAACCTCTTGGTTACGAAAGAAAATTTGGAAATAACTGTCCGCGAGATGGAGTTGTGCAGCAGCTTATGGCAGCAATAAAAGCTCATTCACCGACGATAAGAGGTGAAGAGTGGAAGCCCGGATTCTCTGTGCGGCTCCGCCATGTCCTGAAGGGAATATACCACTTTGCAGAGCCGCTTTCCTCGCGAGAGTATCAGTGTGTGTTTGTGGCCTTGGGCTTCCTTGTTGCCAGTCGTGTTGAATCGCGGTGCGTGACCAAGGGGGGATGGACAGGAGAAATCGTGAGTCGGCGTCTTTGGTAGGGATACAGTTTTGCTATTGAATGACGTCCGAAGGGGCAGGGAGCTCTTCTGCCGAGGGGACCGAGCGGACGACAGGAATCAGTCCGGAGCCCTCATCGGATCTACCATCACAAGAGGCAGCGAGAGAGAAGCTGGGCCAACCGCCGCTAGATGAAGATTCCCTGCTGCTGGGCTTCGGGCCAGAGGAAGCACACAGGGCGGTGGTGAGGCCGCGATTGAGATCTATGCCCATCAACATTCGACCTTCAGGACTGGTGCCAAAGTAATTGCCCTCGAAGTGATATATTCGAGAGCCGATTGGAATACGGCACAAAGCTGAAGTAGGCCTCCCCTTCCGAGAAGCGATTCAGTGTGGCTGTTGTCTCAGAGAGGAAGGGAACGCGATGGTGAAGGAAGGGCCATGGGAGGACGCTACGAGGAGATACCTCGCTGCACTGTGAGCAGGGGAATCGCCCTCGACCAGAACGATCAAGGTTTCCCTCTACGAAGGAACCTCAGGTATCAGGTAGACTTCTCTATCGGGCAACAATGGCAGCTGACTAGCGAGCACCAGCATCTCCTCGACACTATCAAGCTCTCGGTAGGTTACAGCAAGAGCTGTGTAATGGCAGGTAGGATGGTTCTCAGATATTGAATAACCTGTGCCTTGCCTACCTACATCGTGAAGACGCTGAGAGGGCCCGCAAGGCCGCCGACCTAGCTTTCAAGAGCGTTACTACTATTGACCGCATGGCTAAGGAAACGGATGGGTTACAGCCGGTGTAGGTTCGCCTCGGTTCGGTCTCTACCCTAGGAAGCGAGTCGAGCACAGGGAACTTCCCAAGTTACGGATATCGTATGTCATACCATGAAATAGTACACTTACGCTTCGACTGGGACCGAAGTCGAAGTCGAAGGGTACCCTTTCACTCACAATCGAAATTGATGCCGACCTCCTGCTGATGCAGTTGATCTGTATTCAGGCCCAGAGAGATCTTGGGGAAGGTATATTACAGACGAGCTAAGGCATATTACTCGCTGAGGGATTATGAAAAGGCATATGCGGACGCGAAGGATGCTCACGAGGTGCGCACCGGCCATGCTTGTATCATCACCTCACTTTCTTTTTTCTCTGCAGTTCTGCCCGTCAGACACCGCGGTGAAACGGTTGATGGCTGAGGCGCAGCGCCTCTTGAAGAAGGAAGAAGAGGTAGGACTAACGGAAGTGCTGGCAGGGCGGCCGCAGTTTGATGCATTCAGAAATCGACTCGAATGTGGAGATCCAGCGCTAAGAAGATGTTTCCTGAGAGCAAACAGTCAGTGACCACCGAGGGTATTGCCAATCCTAGTTCGCTACCGGTCGACAGGCCGCGGTAGGTACAGATGAGAAGCCCTCGTGCAACAACGCCCAAACAACCGAGTCGCAGGGCTGGCTTTCCTGGATTTTCCGATGCTCCTTGTGCCGTCGGAGGAAGCGCGATTGAGAGCCCTAGCAGGGCCGCAGTTTCATTTTCTGACCGTTTCGTGCTGTCATTCGGGTTTGGTTGTTAAAGTAGCGAGCGGCTGGGAGTTTCTGTTGGCTGGGGGCGGGTGGACTTATCCGTAGGGGTCGTTCCACATTCTTCTTTTTGATGGAATCCCGAATCGGCGAGCTCTCTCCGCTGGAACTTTCGGGGCCAGAAGACCCTGAGGAAGACGACAGCGGAAGCGTCGACGTGTCCGGGAGCAGCCTGCAAGGGACGCCCGAGCGTATTACCGAGGAGGTCTGAGTGGTAGTAGTGTTCCCTGCCGCTCAGGAACGTCGGGAGATCGAACGCAGGAGACCACGGCAGACAACTGCACGAGCGAGGAGCCAGAGAAGGAATTAGCTGTCAGAAGCCTGCGATCGTCCGGGAGGGGCGTCAGGCACTGTGGTTTAGTTTCTGCGTGAAGAGCTGTCGGACAGGAGCGATGAGCTTGAGAAGACGCAGGAGGACCTGAAAGCTTTGAAGGACGTGTTCGCTAAGCAACGGGTACTACTCTTGCGCGCTCTTCCGCTAGGCAACTGTTTTCCCTATAGTTGAGCGCAAGGGAGGAGACAGCGAAGCTGAGAGAGGAGCTTGAGGCCGCTCACAATGCCAATCGCCAGCTGCGGGCGGTAGGAGATCTCCGTGGGCTTCCACGGGGAGGTATCATTTCTGAAGGGCACGCCTCAGCATACAGGTTGTGGCCCGGGGCAAGCCCAGTAGACTGTCAGATCAGAGCAGGACCGGCCGTCCTGAGTGATATTGGGGAATTATTTTCTGTCGAGATATCTGGTCCTCAGATCGCCTAAGAATCTCCAAGCAGAAATCGAATACTATCGGCTCAAGGTTGATGAGCTGCAGTTGACGTTGGAGCTAGAGGAACACAACCGGACCCAAGCGGAGGCTCGGAGACGGAAGGTGGGGGCTTTCCAATTGAAGGGCGGGAGACCGAGCCCTCAGACGTTGGAGAGAGACGATGCCGACGTAACGGAGAAGGCGATGGAAGGGTCGGTGGGAGCCGGCCGAACCCAGCAGGCTGAAGGCGCCTTGAGCAGGTATCGGGCCACAGTGCAGTACCTCTACGGCCTGCTGTTGGAGTCACAGAGTGAAGTTAGTGTTCTGCAAGGGAAACTGAGGGAAGAACAGGTACGAGAGGCTTCGCTCCAACGCTTGCGATGGCTTCGTCAGGCCCGCCGAGGGACAGAGGGCAGCGTGACGGGTAGAGAGGCCGAGCAAGTGATAGACATGCTCACCCTAGAGCGTCAACGAAGACAGGTTGAGATTGAGCGTCTAGAGGTGAGCCAAAGCGCTGTGTCTGGTCGTTCATGGGAGACCGACCAGGGGGATTTGAAGGGTGCTCGAAGTGCTTTGATGGAAGCTGAGGAAGTTAGCGAGGAGAGGCGAGGCACCATCGAGGCATATGAAGAGCTAGTAGCTGAGAAGGAGCAGGAGATCGAGCAGCTGGTGAGGGCCTCTCTCGCTGCTGATGGCTATGATGGAGTGCTATCCTCAGCTGGGTACTGTCAAGGAGGTTATGGGAAGGGCGCAGGCGGCGGCAGAATCTGCTAAGCTTTGGCGCGGTAGGGCGCTGGAGATAGCGACCGAAGTGAGCCGTCCATCCAGTGCTTCTGAGCTACGACTAAGTCTCAGGCCGTCGACAGTGTTGCTGCGGAGTCGGTGAGTAGAGAGGGCCACCGAGAGCCTCCTCTCCTTGCGGCAGCAGAACTCACTGAGGCAGCCCATTGCACGGCAGTGGAGCGGCTAGCAGTGGAGAGAGTGATCGATGAAATGTCAATAACGCCGGAGCAGGGAACGGCCCTGAGCTTCTTGAAGGTGGGTAGACCTTTGACCATACTCTGGCGACTAGGCTACAGGCGCTGAACTTCCTGCAACGAGTGCTCCGTAAAGCCACCGTCACCAGCTTGAGCCTGGCCCGATGTCTGTGCGGGACCCCGAGGTGAGCTCTTGAGGAAGATCGTCTCTGGCGGGAGGCGGCTTCTGGCAGGCCCCAGGATTCGCAAGCGGCTCATCTTTGCTCGCTGTTGACTCGAACGGCCGATGCAGCGGCGGCTACTCTAGGGAAGCTGACGGAGCAGAGCGTCGAGAAGTGAGCCTCTGCCGTTTTCCGATACCGGAGGCTCCTCGTGTAGGTGCATCAGCGCGGCCAGTTCGAAAGGGGTCACAGACTTGATGCTGTCGGCAGAGGCGGTAAGGCTCATCTCTCGTTCGTCGGACTGGCGTAGATCAACCCTTCAGGAGCTGGATGATGTTGTACGGCACATAGCTGTGATGAGCTCGGCGGACCTGTCGCCCTGCGAAGATCTAGTTCTACCGGCGCAGAACTTCCTTACCAAATTGCAGTCCGCCTGTTCAGCTATGTAGTGGTCGTTGCACGAGGTCTCCTTTTTTCGGCCTTCTGGCAGGCTCCCTGATTTCAATCCATCGGCGGCAGCGGGAGTCGCTGGGAGTGCTGTCTTGGCCGCCAGGATGGTCGCTGTTGCAGCTGCTGCATCAGTATTGTCGCATTTCCTTCGCTCCGGGTGAGACCATGGCAGGTCGTGGGTTATGATGGAGAGACCGAGGCTCTAGTGGAGGCCTGCGGGTCCAGGATTCGGCAGGCCTTGGATGGCGGTAGCTGTGGCAAGCTCCTCCGCCCGGCTGCGGTTGAGGACAAAGAGCAGGCCTATATAAGAGCGCTGGAGAAGACGGTCTTTACCGCTAGAGTTGAAGGTGATCTGGGGAGGCCGGTTGGGCCATGGGCACCGTCCTGATCCAGGTGAGACTCGTCATGGCGGGGCCGGGCTGAAGGGAATTTCTGAGGGACTGGAAGCTGCCACACTTCTTATTGGTAACTGCTTGACTGCTGCGCTGTTGCTGAGCAGTCTACACGCAGGTCGAATGCACCCCGAGGGAGAATTGCCGGAGGTGACCCCGAGTGGAGTTGACGGTTCCATTGAGGCCAGCGTCATTGACGTGCTGCACAGAGAGGTACTGCCGAGTTGAGGCTGTCCTCGAGATCTATCCGTCCGCAGTCGGGCCGCTACGTTGAGCTCCAGCGGAAGCTCGAGGAGGTCCAAGGCGAAGCTGGTGTCCTACGGAAGGAGCTCCAGGCGTCCTGTGGGGGTAGGGGTCACTGACGGCCGCTGTTGGCTACTCGATGAGAACGTCGTAGATTCTGAGAGTCTTCGGGCAACCTTGGCAGCTTTGGAGGGAAGGCTGCTGCAGACGGCCCAGAAAGACGAGGCGGCCAAGGCAAGGGACCTTGAGCTAGAGCGCCTGAGAGCTGAGATCGAGTAAGGGTCATAGCAGTTGACCATTGGGCAAGTAGGGCAGATACTATCGCCGTGTGGAGAGGCGACAGCTGAGAGCACAGCTGGGGAGCTCACAGAAGGAGCTGGACGCCGCTGGCTCCAAGGAGGCGGCCTTGAGGCGGAGGATTCAACAGTTCGAGGAAGTCAGCGACGTTGGGAGCTCGTCGTGTTCCTCACCTCTGCGTTGCCTGAGGCAACTTGCCTCGGTTCAGGCGGAGAGACTGCGAAGCGAACGGGAGCGGGCTACGGGAGACTTTGGTGGAGGTGGACACTTGCTAGCACTCCAGATGCAGACGCTCAGTCAGCAGGTGGGTAGAGCCTCCCAGCCGCGTACTCCAGCGTAGTCGCCTACCATTAGAACGCCCGATTACGTGTCCGCCTGGTTCGAGCCTGCATGAGGCCCTTCTTGCCCGAGAGCACCCTTTCTCAAGTTGTCACGAATTGATATTCTTACCGGTGGGTTTCCCTTGTAATTCAACCCTGTAGCATGCTGTTAAATTGTGCCCCTTAACAATAGTTTCACCACCGCCAGCCCGTCGTTGTGTTCGTCAGCGGCGGTCAGCCGCCTTGCCAGTGGGCCAAGCTTTTATCGTACAATGGACCCGACGCCAGTGGAAGGCAGCGAGGATGCCAACCATTACGGTGTCTCTAATAACACCGCTCTGGTTCGGCTAGACCCTAATTCGATGCTGCGAAACGTACAAGTGCGGTATGAAGAAGCCTTTGAGGAAGGTAGGCCTTCCTGCCCGCGCGAGAGGGATCCTTGTAGTGCATTCTGCCTAGCTAAAAAGCGAGCTCGCTGCAGCAGCGGGGACAGCAGCGGCATCCAGTTCATCGGGGGCGGCGGCAGCAGCATTTATACCTGGACTGGCTCCGTGCTTCTGGCCATCAACCCCTACCAGCAAATGAATGTTTATGATGTTGAATATGTTAGGTTGGTTCTCCCTCTCCGTCGCTCTCCTGGCTGCAGGCTCTCGGCAGGTACCATTACTCCAAGAATTTGAATCAGGCAGATCCTCATCCGTTTGCCATTGCAAGCCACGCGTAGGGTCGACGGCGACTGATAGTGATACAGCGATTGTGTAAGGTATCGCCAGTTGTCCAAGACGAGAACGTCCCAGTCTATTATCATCAGTGGGGAGTCGGGCGCTGGCAAGACAGAGTCGAGCAAGTGGGGGGTTGGCACCATCTTGTGTCTCGGTACCAATGTGTGTTGAAGGCACGTCATGCGCTTCCTGACGATGCTTGATGAGACCTTCATAAAGAACGGTGTTAATTCGCGGTCAAACCGCGGTGGCGGCAGTAGTGGCAGGAGGAGCACGCTGGACGACAGGATCCTGGGTTGGCTCGCGGCTCGACCCGCCGGCGAGAGGCAGGAGTCTTGCTAGGCACAAACCCCATCTTGGAGGCTTTTGGCAATGCGAAGACCGTTCGTAACGACAACTCGTCACGCTTTGGGAAGCTTATGAAGTTGAACTACACTCTACCGTCGGCGACTTCTGCGCACAACGCTGCCAAGTACTGGGCAGCATGCATCGAAAAACTGAGCTCCGCTCCGCTCAGGCCTGTCATCAAATCGGCCTCTATAGACACGTACTTGCTGGCACGAAGCCGAGTGACACATGTGGGCCAGCAGCCTCCCTTACCGCTCTCATGGATACTCTCAGACCAGCAGCGCTCACGAGAGAAGCTATCACATCTTCTACCTCCTGTGTGCGGGCGTGCAGGACGCGGCGAGACGAGAACAGCTGAGGCTGGAAGGTGAGGGTTTTGTGGGACTGGCTCAGGATCAGGACTCAAGCCCAGATAGTGCCTCGGAGTACAGCTATTTAACGCCTTCCAGAAACAAGGGCCCGGCGAAGGTCCGGGACATGGACGACTCCGCGGCCTTTTCCGAGGTTGGTGTCCACTGGGCTTTGTTGATCATGGCAGGTGTCAGGTCGTCGATGCTTTCACCAAGCTGGGAATTACCGAGGCCGAGCAGATGGAGATCTTCGCTGTGGTCAGCGCCGTCATGAAGCTGGGGAACATCGGGTGAGATCCCGATCGTACTGAGGAGACACTGACGAGCCATTGGGCGCAGGCTCTACCCTGATGAGGCTAACCCTGAGGGCAAGACTAGGACTGACGATTCGGGACGCCAAGCCGCAGAGGACGTCGCGGCCCTTATCGGTAGTTGCCCGGGAAGTTGGTCCTCGCCACGGCTCTGGTGGTCAGGTCTGGAGCAGCTCTCGGAGCCCTTTATTGATCACTTGACGAGACAGCGTCTGGTTGTTGGTGGCAACAAGGACATCACCTGGGCTGATGTCCGGGCCAGCAAGGCGACCACCGTTCGAGATGGTAGTCGGCTCCGCGTCGGCCTCTGAGCAGCCATCAGTTGTTCTTCATTTCCAGCCCTCGCGAAGTCCCTCTATGTCATGGTATTCGACTATGTTGTTGAACTGCTAAATGAGAAGCTCCGAGGGGACGACCAGGGATCGAACTCGGAGGAGGCAGAGAACGTCAATCCGAACCCGCAGGTGTGCCTCTGCTGCCCAGTGGCACTTCTCCATGCCCGGCTGTCAGTCACCGACGAGGGCGGCTGATGAGAGGAGTATCTGCATTCTGGACATCTTCGGATTTGAGAACCTGGCTCGGAACTCCCTGGAGCAGCTGTGCATCAATTTCGCCAACGAGAGGCTCAACGAGTACTTCACTGAGAATGTAGGGCAGATGGTTGAAGATTCTGCTTCTGACTTTCCCGGCTACAGGTGGTCCTGTCAGAGAGGGAAGAGTATCATCAGGAGCACATCCCACTGGTGAGTTCATCATAGTGCGGCCGTGGCCACCTGGCCCGCTGCCTCGCAGCCCGATCTGACTCCTCCGGACAACCGTCCTACCATCAACGTCATTAGCAGTCTGAGCCCGCCTGGTAAGCCGGAACCTCGCTGGTGGACCTTCGAGTGGCCTGTCAGGCATCTTCGAGCAGCTACGGGTGGTCACGGTGGACTACATGATTCGCCCTCTCGACAAGGACTATGACGCTATCCTCATGTCCCGGCTCGGTGACCCTTCACCTCCCGCGAGTGGTCGGATGGCCCTCCATTTCAGCGCCTGTTGCTGCGATCAACTGGCGCAAGGGCGAGAGTGCTGCCCAGAGTGGAGGCCAGGCGTCACAGCGTATCCTCAAGCGTGTCGGGCCACAGCACCCACGGCTGTTCATAGTGAACCACTACGCAGAGCCTGTCACGTGAGCCCTGCCTTCCTCTGCCGGTTGAATCAATGGTACGACGATGATGCAGTTACAGTACGGAAGGGTTTGTGGAGAAAAATAAGGACTGTGACCGCAACGTTATGGACCTGCTCTCTTTGTCTAGCAGCGACTTCATCCAGAGGCTCATCAGTGGTGGTGATAGCGCCACCACCGCTGCAGTGAAAACTCGCCTCTCAAGGTCCAGCGAAAACAGTGGAGACCGACTCAGAGGGAGAATCCTGGCCGGAGTACGGTTCTGGCCGGATGTCGATTCAACCCTCCTCCAGGATGAGCGTAGGGCCTGCAGCTCAGCCAGGGCGAGCGGGCGGTCTTTCAGTTCTTCGGCCGACCGGCGGGAAGGAGCATGTCTGTCGCCGGGCCGTCCCGTATGTCCCTTGCCCAAGGCGCGGGTGGTATCCCTGGTCTGAACCACAGCGGGGCCGCCTCCAAGAAGTGCATAGCGTCGGAGTTCGCCAAGCAGGTGAGGTCATGATGAGATCCCGCTTTACCCCTCGGAGGCATCTTCAGGTGGACGTCCTCTTGGAGGACCTCAAGGCCACACGGTCCCATTACATTCGGTGTATCAAACCCAATGACGATCAGCTGCCTGGAGTGTTCAGCCCTGAGAGGGTCTTCAAGCAGCTGGAGGTAGGGGTAGTGCGATGCTACGAGTCGTGGCTGTTGAGTGGGCGTCTCAGGTTACTGGAATGTTCACAGTGCTGGTCCTGATGGCTCATGCTTACCCGACCAGGATACCTTATGCGGATCTTTTTGACCGGTAGCTTCCAAGGTCAACCTCAAGGAAATCTCTGGCATGTCTCCATTCAGATACAAATCAATGCTTCCTGGACATATCTTGGGGTTGCTTATGAGGCCAGGCAGAGGCGGTGGAGCGAGACTTTTCGTCGAACAAATGCTTGAGGTAGTCCGAATGCTTGGTCTGAACTCGCATCGCTCCGCTCACACCGTGAAGTACTTTTGAGCCGGCCGAGACGGGCTACGTCTGCTCTCTTCAGGTGGTGGCCGACGAGGAGCGCTCTTCTGGAAGGGAGTACTCGAAGGGGAAGGAATTTGCCCTTGGGACATCCAAGGTCTTCTTCCGACCCCAGAGTGTGGAGCCTGTGGACTCTCTGCTTGTGAGAGGCCATACTGAAATGCTGATGCCGCATTTACGGTGCTGTTAGGCGGCTATTGATGGCGATGTGGCCAAGAGGAATCGAGTGGCACAGGCGATAGCAACCTCCATCATTCGGAGAAGACGATACCGTCAGCAGTGCTATATCAGGGTGGGTACTCCCATCACCAGCAGCAGATACGGATTCTATCCTTCTAGACTGGAGGCCGTCTTCTCGTCATCCTACGGCGACGCCAGAACTACTGGAAGTGGTTCCATCAGTACTTTCTTCGCCTCACTGCCATCGTCAAGTTCATCCGCCGTCGTCTCCTGCCGTCCGTGTGAGTATCGCCTCTTCGTCTTGGCAGTGGTTGCTCGACGGGATCAATGGCAGGTATGAGAGGCGTCGCATCCGCAAGGCAGCGGCATGCAAGATCCAGGAGTACTGGCGCGCTCGCCGTGACAGGAGGCGCCGGGAAGCTGCACTCATCATAGTGTCTCGAATGCGGTGTTATCTAGCGCAGAAGATGCTGAAGGAGAGGGCACTGCGGTAGGTTGCGTCACCCAGGCAGGCATGCGGAGGGAGCCTCTTCGTTGCTCAGCCGCCGTGTCTGCACGGTCAGCGCGATCTCTATCCAGTGCGCCTGGAGGCAGAGGTTAGCCCGAAGGGAGCTACGACGAAGATTCAACGCCAACGAAGAGGCTAAACGACGGTCGGAGTCGACGTGAATTCGAGAGGGTATATTCTGCTTTTTCAGGCATGCTGAGATGGAACGTATGAAGGAACTTCAGAGGGAGAAGGAGGCGGCGGAGCGGGAGCTGCGGGAAGCACGGGAGCTCATTGAGAAGAAGGAAGGTGGACCCGCGGGCCGCGTGGCTGTCTGTACGGGTTCTGCTGTCAGAGGAATCCGCAGCCGTATGCGAGGCCCTGGTCAAACAAGAGGAGCAGACAGCGTAAGTGGAAGGGGACTCTATGCTGGTATGGTTCGGTCAGATCGGACCGGGAGAACCGTAGCATGGCTCTGGCAGACTGGGAGGCGCGACAGGTTCGGGACGCTGATGCTGCTCGGGCCCGAGGTAGGGCAGGCTGCGAGGGGACAGCTTCAGTTCAGTGCATTTTAGAGGAAGCTGAGAAGACGCGGCTGATGGAGGAGCGGGTATCCCTGGAGGCATCTCTGGCGGAGGAGCGAGCCCGGTTCCAAGCCAAGCTGGCAGCGGAGAAAGCGAGAGTTGAGGCTCAAATGGCAGAAGAGAAGGCTAGGATGGAGTTGAGGTTGGCTGAGGAGCGTGCTGCGATAGAGGCAGAGCGGGCTCGGAATGAAGAGGAGAAGAGGCGTATCGAGGCGGAGCGAGCTCAGGAGTAGGTAGGGGATATCGGCAACCGCGGAAGGGAACTGCTCAGGGCGGCGATGGCTGAGACTCTCCGGCAGCAGCAGTTAGAGTTGGACCGGGAGAAGACGGAGCTGGAGCAGGCCAAGCTGGCTGTTAGCATGACTGGGCCGCTCAGTTCTCCCGGTGCTTCTGAGGGTTCGGTGAAGCGAGAGCAGGAGCTCCTCGCGGAGCAGGAGGTGTGATGGAGTAGGTTTGCTCATGGCGTGGACGCGGCTGTCTTTAGGAGGAGATAGCTCGACTGCGGGCGGAGGTGGAGGCCTTTAAGATGAAGAAGGATACTGAGATGAAGGTGGAGGTAGCCTTCGAACATTTTATAGTACGCTGCTCGAGGGCCGAAATGTACTGTGCCAGCCTACTTAGTGTGGTCTAGATTGGCCCGCTAGTTGGCCCGGAGGGAGCGAAAAGGTCGCAGTCAGGGTCGAGCGAATATTCAATCTGTGGTGTTTTTGTTGAATGTTGAATGTTTTTGTTGAGTCGTCGCAGCCCACCTGCCGCGAGGAGAGACCGCGGTGGTGGTACAGATCGAACTCATTAGGTGGAAGGGTCAGCCTCGTCCAAGAGGGCCCACTCCCCAACGCTTGGGAGTGTGCCACCGGCGAAGCGGAGCAGGTCTAATTCCTCTAATGGTCCCGAGAACGGCTGCACTCCACGAAAGTGAGCCCTACTGTTACTGTGTCTGCCGACAGAATGTGATCAGGCCAAGAGTCACCGGCGATGTTCCGATGATGTCGGCCTCCCCTTTGGCATTCACGCCTGGCCGCGGTGACCGCAGTGAGTCCCGGCTCGAATCAGCACAGAAAGCTCGCCGAGCGGCGAGAGCGGACTACTCCGGAGGTGGGGAGCCTTTGCCGGTTGCAGCTCGCATTGGTGATAGCAGGAGTGGCATCGGCTGTCAGCAGGAGAGAGCAGATGCAACGGCTCGAGAGGATGAATAACAGCGCGGAAAAGGATAAGCGTCTGAAGGCTATGCGGGTGAACGAAGGTCCCTGGGCATCGATGCGTCAGCCTTGGCGTCTCAGAAATCTGCCAGATGGATTGAGGATGATGATGCTACTTCGCTGTCGCCTATCAAGCCAGTCGGGGAGAGCCATAGCGGGTGAGCGTTGGACGAGTAACCGCGTCCCAGACGGTCATGTAGGGGCAGGGACAGCCTACTGGAGATATCGGACCAGGAGATGTGCGAAGCTAAGCCGCAGACTAAGTGGGAGGCTGAAGCATCTAGAGTCAGCGAGCCGATGGTAGAGCGGAAGATCTGGACGAGGCAGATGAGGAACTCTGGTCGACTGTAGGAGCCTCTCCTTGCGAGATGGAGTCATACAGGTTCACTTCTCAGGACATCGGAGATGTCCGTGTCGTCGGTAGCTATCAGCGAGAGTCATCTCAAGCAGCCTCGAGCCAGAGTCGCGGCGAAGGGGGGCGCCAGGGCGAGGGCAGCGTCTGCTAACACCTCCGCCGCCTACGGTTCGAGGGTGAGTGCTCTACGCAAGGATTGAGCCATCCTTTACGTGTGCAGAACGCTGGCACGGCCAGCGCTCCGGCAAGGGCCGTACGGAGCGGCCGAGCTGCTGCGGCTGTTTACGAGCACGAAAATCTATCCGGTAGCACGGGGCTTGACCAGCGGGAGCAATGCAGGTTTCTCCTCACAGGGATCAGCGGCGCGTCGAAGCTCAGCTTCAATCAGAGTAGAAGTGGCCCCGCGGGGAAGGGACGTGGGGCAGGCACGAGGATGCAACCGCCTGGGTTTACCAGCAAGGGTGTGTCTCGAGGCTCGGCTTCCACCAGAGCTATCTCAGCTCCTGTGACTGGGCGCAGAGTGAGGGGCACTACAAGATTTGGCGCAAGCAATTGTAGTTTCCTTAGGGAGGCGGTCCTGCGACCGGCACGGTTGACTCGAGCTCCAGAATTGGACAGGGCAAAGGTACACTACGAACGGCGGGGACAGCGTCGGGGCCGACCGCCGCACGAAGAGGGAAGGGTGCGACGTCAACTCGGCGATGACTGTATCATCATGGTGCAATAATTCGCTCAATGTAGCTGCAATCACGTGGCAACCACTGATCCCATTTCCTCATTTTCGTGTACGCGTTGGGTGATATAAGTCTCAACTGATGCAACACTGAGCATATTAATCCAGAAATTAGTGAAAAGCGCGTTCAACCCACCGGCGGTCTAATCAGCCCTAAGTACTCCTCGGGGTGCAACATTGGCCTGACAGAGTCCGTCGGGATCGAGTTAGCACCGGGCAGTCACCTGAAGTCTTGGACAGGGGCATCATAGCAGGAGTCAAGGCGGGTCTATTGCGCACGATGTCGCCTTGTCTCCATCGATACTAGTCTCAGCCATTCCGCCGCACGCCGATTGCCGGGCTGCCCGGTCTGTGCAACGGCGAATATGTACCCAGTGAATGGAGAATTTCATGAGCTCTAAGCTGCACGATGGGCCGCAGAATGACGCATCATACGCCGCATTAAATGCCATTTTAGTTAGTTGAACTAACTGCCAACTAACTGCCACTAAGCAGAATATCAGGTCTCTCCGAGTTGTAGTAGTACGTGGGAACTTTTTGCTGTTACCGGTTGCCGCCTGCACTCGAAGTTCGACTGACTGACCTAATCGCAAAGAGCGGCAAATTTGCAGAACTTTTTGTGAAATGAATATATAGATAGTTATGATTTTAAGAGTACAACTTCGGTATGGAACTCGTGTAATACGAAATCTACGTATGCGATGCATTTACTAGAAACCTTGCGCAGTGTGAGCCGCCAACATCCGAGATGCTGCATTCCTTACTCTCTCGAGGGACTGTTGATATAATGATATCGCGGATATCGGTCGTATAATGAACCAGCCTCAATCGTTCGAATCGAACGCGTTCATGGCATTGGTGCTGAGTCAGCACCAATACCACGAACGATGAGATCTACACCGTGATTGTACATGTTGGCAATGAAATTCCTTGAATGAATACTACAAGCTCAACCGACTACAGGAACTCAAGCGAGACAGGCGCGAGGCCAGTGGTGCATAGGAGTAATCTTGACAAAAAAAAGAAACCGATGAGCAAGAAGCAGATAGAGATAGATACCGGCGAGAACAGCCAAACGCAACAACCACAAGTTGATGCTGATAACAGTGAGGTTAGTGACAATAATGAGAACGAAGATAAGGTAAGTAAATTACTTGAAGTAACACGTACTAAGTATAGATGATGATCGTGAACGGCATTTATCAAAGCAATAGAGGGATCAGTCTCTTACTATAGCCGTTCACGCAGATGATGTGAATAAACACGGAAAAAATTACTGCAAGAAATTAAGTGACTTCAGACTTAGCTAATGCTGAATTAATAATCTCCTGCTTACTCGCTGCTGTGTGCTATGCGTGAGATAGATTCTGGTAGAACTCCAGCGCCTTCTAACACCCGATCGGAAACTCGGTTGGGGTTGTCCGGCAGGATCACACTTGAAAGACCCCAAGGACTGCCGTGCTCGTCCCGGTGTGTGAAAACCTATCACTACCCTCGAGAGGCCCTTGCCACAACTCCCGCACGGTTCCTTCAACGTCACAGACCGTACCAGCCAAGTCCAAGAATATAATGCGAGCATTTTCCTTTTACGCCGGGACATATTCGGTGGGTTTGCGGAATTGGATAGGCTCCCAGCCTTCGGGGTAAAATATATCCGCGAATTCCTCGAGATCCCTCCAGGCTGTTGCAGAAGGCGAGGTCACCTCGTGACGAGGTTCTCGTCGATGTGGAAAACATTCTGAGATGAATTCGTCCGTGTACCGTTCGACCTTCATAGCCACTGACAATGTAGTACGAACAACAGCGCATACTTGAGGTTTCCTATCCTATGAGTCATGCGAACAAAGAAGATGCTGACCTAAAGATCTATCACATGATAGTATCATTGGAAATTGACGGGAATTTCGGACGGAAATTATCCAGAATTCTTGGTAATTTCACCGAGGGTCGAACGTTCACGCAATTTAGGCACTTTTTAACATGGGGTCATGGCTTTAGGCCGACCTCCCGCGCATTCCTCGCATCGCAACAACGGGTGACCACGACTTTTTTTGTGTGTGTGAGTAATAACTCACATAATAAGAGGCTGATTCATGAATAATATTCATTGAATATAATATTCAATATAGCCAATAATTCGCTTTGAAAATTATAAAATAGAATGGAGTTGCATAGCAGACCCCGAACAGGTATACTGACTCAGGATCAGTATTACTCAACCACGGTCTATTTTATTCGCGTGTGCATAAATACACACGCCCGTCACAGTGACGGCGTCACTTACGTCAAGGTTCCGAGCCGGAACCTCGGAGCTCCCGACGCAGCGTCGGCGACGCTGGTTGCTGCCAACCCTTTCATCATCGACCAGAGCGAAGACCAATTCGCCAGGTAGCGCTATGTACCCGGCGACAGTCAAGTGCTCTTCCACCCAGCGAAGT